>JAULKM010152436.1:0-17141 GCA_032355605.1 Rubia tinctorum | reverse complement strand
GCCATACTATCTACTTAGTTGTATTTAGTAAGCAAAAGGGCTTAAAATAGCATCTTTGAGAGGTACGACGATGACCTCCCAGGTTTTCCTACCCTCATCCTTAGATGTTAAACATAAAACTTTGTAAGGTTGATCACATGCCAAGTCTTGGGGACGCTACTGCCATCCAATCTCTCTAGCTCGTAGCAGTTGGAATGGTGAATTTTTGCTACCTTATACGGGCCTTCCCACTTTGGGCTTAGCTTTCTTTTTTCTTCCGCTAGACTTGCTTCATTCTTTTGCTGCACAAAGTCACCAATTTGGAATTGCGTCTCCTTAACCTTATGATTGTATGCGCTAGCCATCTTCTCCTCATACTTTGCCTCTGTGATCATTGCTCGCTGCTTTTTTTCTTCAAGTTCATATAGGTCCAATCTCATTATTTTGGGATTATCACCCTCCTCGTATACCTGGACTCGAAGGCTCGAGTTCTCGATTTCCACCGGTAATACTGCCTCATGACCATAGACTATATTATATGCTTTTTCTCCTATTGGTTATCGAATAGTTGTTCTATATGACCACATGGTATTAGGTATTTCGTCTACCCAATCAGTTCGCTTCCCTTCTAATATTTTTGTATACCCTGAACTATATTCTTCTTGGTGACTTCCACTTGTCCATTGGCTTGAGGGTGAGCTACAGAGGTGAACTTATGTGTAATCCCTAACTTCGAGCACCATTCAGTGAAGAATCCTCTAGTGAATTGCTTGCTATTGTCCGTGATGATAGTTTGTTGCACTCCAAAGCGATAAACTATGTTCTTCCAGAAAAAATTTATTGTTACTTTTGTTGTTACTCTTCTCAGAGGCTTTTCTTCCACCCATTTAGTGAAGTTGTCAATCACGATAATTAAGAATCTTGCATTGCTAGTACCCTTTGTAAAAGGTCCTACCAGATCAATTCCCCACTTATCGAATGGCTATGCTCCATATATTCCTGTTAAAATAGCTTGTGGTTTGTGCGATATTGGAGCGTTAATTTGGAAACTTTTACATTTGAGCACGAAGTTGTACGCATCGTTGAACATACTCGGCCAGTAGTACCCTGCTTGAATTATCTTCTTTGCAATTGCTCTAGATCCTTGATGTGATCCACACAATCCTTAATGCACTTATCTTAGGATATTTCCTGCTTGTGATGGTCTTATACACTTCATCCATGGGGTCAATAAACCTTTCTTGTACAAGGTTCCTTCTTCGTAGGCATGTGTGAGATCGCAATTCCAATATTCTGGCTTGCGTCTTTTCCACTGGAAACTTTCCTCTTGCAAAGTATTCTATCAGTGGTGTCATCCAGCTTACTTCTTTAGTTTGTACTGTTGACACAGTTGTAGTTCCCGTACTTCTGACTGGGAAGACTTCTACCTTAACATCTCTGTGTCCGAATAATGAATCAAATCCAGCTGTTGCTAGCTTTACCAAGGCATCCACTTTTGTGTTCTCACCCCTTGGTACATGTTGAACATCAAAGTATTCAATCTGGTTAATGATTTGACAAACTTTCCAAAATACTTTACTATCTGCTTTTCCTGCACTTCATAGTCCCCTCGCACGTGCTGAACCACTATCTTCGAATCACTAAAGGCCTTAACACTTTTGACATTAATTTTGAATGTAAGATCTAAGCCACGTATTAAAGCTTCGTATTCCGATTCATTGTTGGTGAGTGGAAAGTCGAAACGAAGTAAATATCTGTGTTCCCCTTCTTCTGGGTTGATCAATAGTAGTCCGGCACCGCAACCTTCTTTGCTGGATGCTCCATCCACGAATAGTTTCCATTGGATTTGTATTTATTAATTCCAAAATTTTTCTACGAATTCGAGTCTTGTGCATCTTTGCTTGTCATCTCTGTGATGAAGTCTGCTAAGGCTGAGCCTTGATTGTAGTTCGTGGTTGGAATTTGATTTCATATTGCCCCAACTCAAGATCCCACCTTGTCATTATAATGGATGCTTCAGGCTTGCTGAGGATGTTCTTGACCGGGTTATCAGTATTGAAAACTATCCTATGACAGTGGTGGAAATAAGTTCACAACCTTCTTGGTGAATATACCAAAGCTAGAATTAGCTTCTTGATTGGCATGTACGCTCTCTCCGCACTTTGTAGTATTCTACTAATGTAGTATACTGGTATCTGTTTCTGCCCTTCTTGTCACACTAGAACCGAGCTGACTGCATTCTTTGAAACTGATAAGTATAGATATAGGGTTTCTTCCGAGATCGGCGAATTCAATGTAGGCAAAGCCTAGAGCTGCTCCTTCAAGGAGTCATATGCCTTCTGAATTTCCTCATTCCAATTGAACTTATTTACTTTCTTTAGGACTTCAAAGAGTGGGAAATGTTTCTCAGCTGCCTTTGAAACAAATCTACTGAGTGCTTCCAACGACCCCATTAATATTTGTACTTCCTTTACTATTCATGGTCGAGGGAGGTCAACTATAGCCTGTATTTTTTTATGGATTGGCCTCAATTCTCCCGGAGGATACCCTATATCCTAATAATTTCCCCGCACTTACTCCAATTATGCATTTATTAGGATTTAGCTTCATGCCTATCCCACTTAGTGTATCCAATGTCTCTTTCAAATCCTCCGCGAAGCTGCCCATCTTTCTACTTTTGACAACCATTTCATCAACATATGCTTTTACATTTCATCCAATTTGATTGCAAAAGGCATTATTGATGACTCTTTGATACGTTGCTCCTGTATTTTTTAGGCCAAACGGTATTTTCACATAACAAAATATTCCGAATCTTTTTATGAACGTCGTCTTCTCTGCGATTTCTGAATTCATCAGTATTTGACGGTATCCTTTATATGCATCCAAAAAGGCTAGGACTTCATACCCCAAAATAGCTTCGACCAACTGATCAATATTAGGTAGATGATAACAATCCTTTGAACATGTCTTATTTAGATTAGTGAATTCTATACACATTCTCCATCCCGCGTCACCCTTTTTTACCATCACTGGGTTTGCCAACCATTTGGGATACTTTACCTCCTTCAGAATACCCTTCCGAAGCAAAGTCTTTACTTCTTCTTTAATTGCTTGTTTCCTGTCACTAGCGAAGCTTCGCTGCTTCTGCTTGACTGGTTTAACTAAATCGTTGATGTTCAAAGAGTTGGTAGAAATTTTTGGGTCGACTCCTCCCATGTTCTGTACACTACATGCAAATGTGTCCTTATGATTTCACAGGATGTTGATGACCTTTTTATTTTTCCAGATGTGGAAGATGCTTCCATATTTTAATGCATTCAGAAGTGTCTTTGTCATCCAAAGTAGTGACTTCAATTTCTTCTCCCAGATATACTCCTGACTGGTCCTTCCTTATAGAAGCGGCCTAAAAACAAATCTGACAACTGTGCCCAAGACCTAAGGCTTTATTTTGGCAAGTCTTCGTACCATTTGATCACTGTTCCCAATAAGAAAATAGGGAAATCCTTGCATACTAATTCTATTTCTGCATCACAAAATCTTACGTTGTTGCGATATGAATGCAGGAATTCTTTCGGGTCTGTGGTTCCATCATAGATCTTAACGTGCAAAGGAAGCTTGAAATATTTTGGCAGCTTAAAATCTTAAAGATTTGGTGCCAATGGTGATTTATCTGCATCATCATATGCCACTACCTCCTTTAACTCATCTTCGTACATAAGATTCTCGTGCCCTTTACTTGGTCTCTTATGTACCCTTGGGGATTTTGGCTTGAGCGTTGTTAAGAACTGGTTATATAAGCTTTCATTTTTCGCTTCTAGGAACATTGCGAACACTCTTCTTTCCTTCTCTTGGTATACGCTAGGAGACTCTGCTTCCTCCTCATCATCCTCCATATCTTCACTATTATGTTCCTTTTCTCTTCAAGGGACATACGCTTGGTTTTGGCTGGGATCCATGTTTTTGTTGCGTCCAACCGTTTGTCCCTGTGTCTAATGTTTATGATTGGAGAAAACCATAATTTACTTGAAGGATTCCGAAACGAATTTTTTTGTCCCCACAGACGGCGCCAAATGATGTGGTAATCCGATCAAGTAAAATGCTCGTTGTTCACCGTGAGGTATGTCCTATTGTAAGACAGCTCTCTGAGGTAACTCTGGGGAAAACACTCTAACGATCAAGTCATTATTTTCCTTAGAGAACTAGAATTTATCAGGTTAGTCTCACTTACCTGCTTCATTGCTCATCTTCTTGTATTTATAGATGTCCACAATCGTGGTTCCGTATTGTCAGCTTCTGAGATTGTAGGTTGCACGTGATTTCTAAAATCCCAGTTCATGGTTAAACCTCCAAACATGGTCCCGCTGTTATCGGTTTGTGGTCGAGTCTTTCAGACAAGGCTCCACCTTTATCGATTTTGTGATCGTGGTAATGTGAACGTCGGGCTTCGCTGTCAAGTATTGGGTTGGGCCTAAAGGCCAGCAACCTCCAGATTGTGTGCTTGGTATACACCATACAATATTTAAGGAATCAATCTCAAATTTTAAAAACATCAAAAGCACACACTAAAACTATCAAAAAACAAAATTGAACATCAATTTTATACTTAAAATGATAACACCACAAGTATCAAATACTGAAATCAAAACATTACACCAACACACATAGCAATACTTAGAGTTTAAACATGAAAGATCAAAGATAGAATCAAAAACATCAACAACAATATCTAAAACATCATAGCTGGAAAAAAACTTACAATTCCCACTTCTTTCTTGATTGAAGCATAAGTGGGTAAGTATTCTTAGACATCTAAGAAACAGCAACAATAACACATAAATTATCACAAATCATAATGAAACTCTAAGATATCACACACAATCAAAATAAGAAAACTAAACATCAATTGCACACTTAAGCATGAAAACACCACAATCATTAAACACTGAAATTAAAACATCACACCAACACATATAACAATTAGAACCTAAGATTGAAATCGAACATAAAACCAGAAACATCAATAACATTATCTAAGATATCACACCGGAAAAATAATAAAATTATAGATCCTCCTTCCTTTTTTATTGCAGCAACAGTGTGCAAGTGTTCTTAGATATCTAAGAAGCAACATTAACAACATTAAAATTAGCATATATCGTAACAAAACCCTAAGATATCACACAATCAAAATTGAACATCAATTGCACACTTAAGCATGAAAACACCACAATCATCAAACATTGAAATTAAAACATCACTAACACAGATAACAATACTTAAAACGTAAACATGAAATATCAAATAAAAACCAGAAACATCAACATCAATATCTAAAAAATCACAGCTGGAAATTAATAAAACTTACACATCCTCCTTCCTTCTTGATTGCAGCAATGGTGAGGCAGGTCTTCTTAGACATCTAAGAAACAACAACAACAACACAAAAACTAGCACAAATCCATAAGAACAATTCACCAAACACAAAAAAATAGAGGAATTCCCAAATATTAACACAATGAACAAAATAAGTCCTAAAACACACAATAAAACATAATTGAACTAAAAAATGAACAAAAAATATGCACAATAATATTCTGTATAGCCTACACAAACCCTAGAAAAACACATTAACCAAAATATTCAACAAGAATAAAAAAAAAAAACAAAATATGCATAAACAATCAGAGCGAAGACATTACCTTCGAAGATAAAAACAAAACGAAGGTAGAATTGTGTTAGATCACTGGAAATTGAAGCTAAAATCAGAAAATTTTTAGGAAAATGAAGCGCAAATTCCCCGCGTTCATTGCAAATCACTATGCGTGAGAAATATGGATGAAAAATGGAGAAAATGTGCGGTCAAATCGAAGGAAATGAGAGGTTGTGTGCGGTTGAAATTTGGAGCTCGAAAAGAAAAGGGGAGAGAAGTTGCAAGACTTCAGGGAGATGTGGGAGAAGAAGATGAAAGATTTATATTTTTACTTGGATTTAAATGTGAATTATCAAAATTTCACATCTAGCCCATGATCTTTGTACATGGAAGTTTCAAGACTTCGTGGACGACCCTGTTTTGCCACTATCTACTTAATTGTATTTAGAAATCACTTTGGGGCTTATATATTATAAATTTGAGAGGTACGAAAATGACCTCCCAAATTTTGACGCCGCTTCCTGGAATATTATTTTTGAGTGTTTGGGAATATTACATGTGAATATGTGCTAGTTGTGAATATGTGTTAGTTTATTTTATTTGATTTTTAGTTGATTTTGGGTTGGGTTGGAAATGTATTCAAGTTCTTGTTGTATGGTTCGTACCTGATGCTCTTCACAAAAACCCTTACACTACGACCCCGAGTTAGAATTGAACTTGAAAAGGGCTAGGAGACTTTCTTTGGAATGTGTGAATAACACCCCTCCTCGTGACCATTTTGCGGAACCTTCTACTTCCATGGAGTATGAAGATGAGCAACCGGGAGAAGGACCTCACCACCATCACCTTCAAGGAGGGAATATCCCGGTGAGGCAAGTTCCATTGAGGGAGACTACGACTCCCAACCTTGACCAACAACCGATGTGCGTCACTTATCCGGCAGTTGGGCCTAATGGGAACTTTGAGCTAAAGTCTGAACTGATACACTTGCTACCTTCATTTCTTGGTAGGAAATGGGAGGACCTCTACAAAAATCTCTCCGACTTTCACAAGGTTTTTTGTGGTATGATTCCTGAAGGAGGTGATGAAGAGCCCTACAAGTTGAAGGTTTTCCCATTTTCATTGAGAGATGTTGTAAGGGATTGGCTCCACTACCTTCCATCTGGAAGCATCACCTATTGGATCGAGTTAAATAGGAAGTTTCTCGCCAAGCACTTTCCGGCCTCAAAGTCCTCCGCCTTGAAGAAGATCATTAGCACCATCCTCCAATGGCATGAAGAGTCGTTCTAGACTATTGGGAGAGGTTCAAGAAGCTTCTTTCGAGTTGTCCATACCACGACTATTCGGAGGGAGATTTGGTCTATTATTTCTACAATAGTCTTCTTGATGAGGAGCAAAGGATAGTGAGGGGATCTTGTGGTGGTCCTATTTGGAACAATACTTCGAGTGGGGATATGGAACTCTATGAGGAACTAGCCGAGGAGTCGAGTAACTTTAGTTCAAGGGTAGATTTTAGAAGACAAAATCCCAACAACACAAGTGCTCCCTCCAACAACGGAAAGCTTGAGGATTAAATGTTGGCCCTCACTTCTATGGTGAATTATTTGATGACTAAGTCCAAGAATGTGCTACATGTGAAGTCGTTTGAAAATTTTTCATCGGCTCATCCTACGGATAATTGTCCTTTGTTGCAAGATGATTTTTTTTGAGAAAGTAAGTGCTATGGGATAACTAGGATATCAAGTTCATCAAGGGAATCAAGGTTATCAAGGCGGTCAATGTTACCAAAATGGTCCTTACAATGCCGGTAATTAAGATCACCTAAACCTCCAGTATGGAAATGCACAAGGGGTCAAAATGCTCAACCTTATCGCCCCCCTCAACAACAATATTGACCTCCTAAACAAAAATTCCAAAGGCTTCAAGATAAAACCCATGATCAAGGTGAGAGTTTGGAGATGTCAAAGGATGAGGTTATGCAAGCCATTGGAAGGTTGAGTTTGTGTGTAGAAAAGGCCAATAATTCTAAGAGAAGGCCAAGTCAAGCATCAAGAAATTAGAGAATCAAGTGAGTCAAATGGCTCAAATCTTGAATTGGATGGAGTCGAGGGATTCAGGAAAGCTTTCTTCTCAACCAAATCTCAGCCCTCGACAAAATGCAAGCGATATCACTTTGAGAACTGGTAAGGAGATTGGAACTTCCAAGGATGGGGAAGTTGTTAAAAATGTGCCTAAAAGGGTTGAGGTGTTTGAGAAGGAAGTGGAAGAAGAGGCCTAGAAATTGGCCAAGGAGAAAGTGAGCAAGGGGTAGAAGATTGAGGAGGAGATCACCATTGAAAATTGGCTTCCAATCCCAAGCCTTTATCCCCTCCTTACAAGAAGGCAAAGATGGCGAAAATTCCCTTCTATGTACCCGAACCACCATTTTTGAAGGTTTTGAAGGATAAATGGAGGAAGGAGACCAACAAGGACAACTACGAAGTCTTTCGTAGATGTGAGGTAAATATCTCTCTTTGAATGCTATTGACCAAATTTATAGTTATGCTTAATTTCTTAAGGAATTTTGTGTTGTGAATAGAAAAAAAAGAGAGCAAAGAACAAGTTTAATAATGGGAAGAATTAATATGTCTCTGCTTTGTACCAAAAGGAGTTACCCCTAAGTGTAGCGATCCCGACATGTTCACAATCTCTTGCATGATAGGAAATACACATTTTGAAAAAATCATGCTTGATTTAGGTGCATAAATAAATGTTATTCCTTAATTTTTGTATAAAATCCTCAATCTAGGTACTTTCCACAAAACCGGGGTGGCGATCCAATTAGCCGATCGTTTTAGTGCATACCCTAAGGGTATTGTCTAGGATGTGTTGGTTAAGGTGTATTCCTTAATATTCCCTGCGGATTTTAGAGTGCGGTTTGATCCAGAGGCCTCAAGCTACAATATTGAGGATGATTTCCAATTTTGGTTTACCACACGAGGAGAGTTCGAAATGATAGAGACAAGAGTAATTTCATCATCCATCACGCTCTCCGCTTCGTGCATCAGTTCTTGACGGGCACACTTTTCTGTCTGGTAGAGCTAGAAAATGTGCCTAATGATGACGTCCGCTATTTATAGCACCTAACAAGCGAGGGCACATGCTATGGGAAGTGGGCCAAGTTGTGGGTTGACAAGGTTATCAGCTTTTCGGGGAAGGCAAAGGGTGAGATCTCCATGGGAGGCATGATCACCCTCCTGGCGGACCACTTACACCTTACCATCCCGAAAAGTCTTCAGCGTTTGGGTAGGAGTGAATCATACCTCATCACTTTGCCGAGAATGACCAACTACCACCTCATCAGGCCCACAGTTATCCCGGACATGTACCACTTGTTGTACGGGAAGAGGAGGGTCACCCTTCTTAAGCTTCCTCAGGCCCATCGGACCAAGCTGGAGGTCAACACACCTATTGCTGATTTAGCTATAGACCCAAATGCAATATGCCGGGCAGCTTTTGAGCAGGAGCTTCTGGGACTGGATCCAATGCCATTTAAGACCGAAGAGGATGCCCTTTTCTTCACTCAGCCTTCACCTCAAGATGGACCACATTTTCCGCCTCAGCAATAGCCCGAGCCGATGCAGGATGACCATTTGCATAGCCAGTTCCCCCAACCTCCTCCAAACTTCTCTGCCCGATTGATGCAGACGTTTGAGGATGGTTTTCGCCGCCAGGATGGAATGATCATGGAGCACAATGTCTTCATCTCACAAAGCTTCCTGGATAGGGATGAAGAGTTTGATCATCTCTTATCTCGAGTCTACCAGATTCATGCGCACTACAATGGTACCCCAAGCCCTGATATCGAGGCAGAAAGGCGTAGAGAGCGGCTTCAGAGGAACGCAAAGTGGCTGGCTCAGTACCAGCAGCGTTATCATAGAGACTCCTAGGGTGGTGTCGGTCTTCATTGTCAGCTATTTTAACTCCCCCACTTTGATTTCTATTTTTTCCTTTTGTGTGTACATTCAGGGAAATATAATGTTTTAAGTGTGGGGAGGGGTTGAATGACTTTGCAAGCTTGTAATCTTGACATTGGATGCTTTTTGATATTTTGGATTGGATAAACATTGAAAATGAAATATTGAAAATATTGAAAAAATAGAAAATAAAAATAAAAAGCACACCAGCTAAGTTGAAAACCCAAGAGGGAAATTTAGGCAACATTGGGGTCCGGATAGGTCAAAAACCTGAAAGTGTGGCCTAGGTAAAAATGAGAGGCTGAATGTGGGTGAGATGTGAGCCAGAGAAATATGATATGTGGCTAGGATGAAAACCCGAAGAGACTCCTAGGAAAAGTGAGAACGAGAGAATTTTTTTTGTTACAATTCTACTCATTTGCAGGCATTGGAGTGATAAGGTTGCGGTTAACATATGGATGGATTGGGTAGCCTGTCATAGGACTTCTTGGGATTGGGTAACTTAGATGGGAAAACAAAGTAGGTTTATGAATTCTCGATTCTTTGTGTAATTCGTTTTGGTTGATATATTGGTATTAAGTGAAGTATGTGCTTAAACCTTTGATATGGTTTTAACTTCATTTTGTGCCATTGAACTTTGGGATTATCAATTCGGGACTTGGAAATGTTTTTATGGGTATTAGTGAATTGATAGGTGGTAGGTTTGGGTAGATTTAGTAATTGGGTTGTGTGTGAAAAATTCTCATTTGATCTTAATTTTGGGATTTATTCTAATGAGAGTTTTTGCGAGGCATTGATTGGGGGAATATTATTGTAGGATGTGGATATGTGGATCTCTTTGCTTTCTTGAATATTTTCTTAATCGAGGAAGGTTCAAGTGTGGGGAGATTTGATGTGTCCATTTTATATGGTTATTTTGGGACTTTTTGGACTCACTTTTGTGCACTTTTAAAATCTAGATCTTGTGTTTCGCCTCGAAATTCTCTTAGCAGAGTTAAGAGTGACTTTTGTGCTCTTATAACTTTTATAGGGAATTTTGTGTGACAAGGCAATGACATCGAAATTTGAAGACACGAGACCGTGAAGACCGTGAAGACCTTGAAGTTCATCTTTTGAAAACTTGAAGACTTGAAGATTTAAAGATAAGTGAAGTGAAGAGGACACCATGAGACAAGTAGAAGAATATTTCGAAGATGTTGTTTCTGGCCTCTGTCTCGACTCGCAAAGATTTGGTTGCGAGTCGCGACAGACGTGTGGCCAGAAAATTTTGCTCTTTTTCTTTTACTATGAAAGCACACTTTATCCTCTCTCTTCACCAACTCTTTTTCTTCCCGACTTTCTACAGCAAAAACCCTAGTTTTCTTCTACTTTTTCATCTAGTTTCATCTTTCTTTATGTTTGATTTTCTTTGGATTGTTAGTATGGTTCTTAGTAGCTAAACTCATAACTTGGGAGAAATTGATTGAAACTTCCAAACTCATGTAGTAAGATTCTCTATTTTGCTCTTTCATGAACATTTATTGCTTAGCATTTATTGTGCCATTAATGTTGATATTTACTTCATTTATGCTATGGGTTGTTTGATAATATTAAGTGTTTGTATGAATGAGTGTCCGGGTGTTAGGAAAGTGTACAATTTATTAGCTCATTGGCATGAAAATCCAAGAACATGAAATTAAAACTTCTTGTTGTGAAAATGATGTTAATCTTGCTAGATGAATATGTTAATGAGGTTTGTTATAATATTTATCCTAAGGTAGCACTAAAAGGTTGAATCTTGAAATATGATTGTTCTAGGTTGAATCTAGTAAATGTTTTGTTTTGTTTGGCATTTGGTAGATTGCTTGTAGCTGTTATCAAATCTATGGTTCTTTGTGTATAATGTCATTGATGAAATACCTTTAGGCATTGTTTGATCATCAATGAGGTTTGCAATTTTTTGTTAATTGCTTTTGCAAATTACGCTTAAGAAGAATGGAATGTTTATCTTCAAAATGAATTGATAGCATTCACCATAGGCATTAAATGTGAATGAATGAGTGATTGTCTCTATGATCTATAAAAGGTTTAGAAGTGGGAATCAATTGCCCCCAAGGTTTTGTCATTGTTGATTTTATCCTCTTTTTAGTATCTTGTTTCATTATTAGCATAATTACTTTACTTTGCTAGTTGTCTTGTTTTTAAATTCAAAACTTAGAAAAACCAACCACCGTCACCGCCCCCTTGCCCTCTTTACTTGCTTTCCTATATCTATATCTAGGCTATTATCCACCTTATATGCATGAACCATTAGGAAAATTCCTTCTTCATGGACGACCTGATTTGCCATTATCTACTTAATTGTATTTAGGAAGCACTTTAGGGAATATATATTATAACTTTGAGAGGTACGGTGACGACCTCCCACCCTCGGGTCACTCTACATGATCGGCATCATATAATGTTCCGAGGATAGCAATAAACATGTAGACCCAACACAACTAACACAATATCCTACAAGAGAGAAACATATAGATAGTACAAGTATATCTACAAATAACAACTACGAGGATCGGCGTTCATGCTAAACGTTATTAGTAAGCCACGTCGATAATTAGGAAAACCCATTCAAATTCATACTAAACCTAAGCAATTTTATCAATTAAAAATTATAATTAGTTGTCACATCTAACTACAACCTAACATCAATAAAAATAATAATCATGTCAATAAAAATATAGACTTCCGGGTTTGACCAAAAACCTAGCAAACAATCTATTCACAATCATCAACTACTTTATCATCCTAGTCTAAATCATGCATTAATCACACAATAAAGCACAAAACATACCTAATAATCAAAACACAAGATAGGATAAACCAAATCTCACAAATTCATACTAGAAATGCTTACTAATTGTTCTCAAGAGTATATTTAGCCTAGATTAAAACCCATGGTAGACAAGCAATAAATGAAGAGCAATAAATGTAAACTAAGGTTTTTAGAGGGGGAAAGTCGGGCATTATGTTTGAGGATAATATAGGTGTTTATTTATATTCTAAGTGGTCAAGAATTGTCCAAAAAATTCAAAGTGTAGCAGACGTGCACGGGCTGCGCGCCGTATGAAGTGCCCTCGAGCACCGACCGACGCGAGGTTGCGCACTCAATCGTGTCGGCCGCACATTTTCTATCCTTGGCATTCCCCCCCCCCCTTGTTTGGGTGTGTGGACCGCTGGCTGCGCCTAATCAGCCGCACCCGGTCGGCCGGCCAACCTTTGCATCGATCGGCTGATCTTCGTTCTCTAAACCTAGATCTTTTCTTCTACCATATCACATATTGGCTTTCAAATATATGCTCTTCTTGTGCATCTCCATTATTGAATATTTAATTCATGAGCATTTATTGAATATTTAATTCATGAGCATGATCATAAAGGACATTCTGAAAACCCCTTAAACTAAAGAGTAAAGAAAGAAATCCTAAATAATTATTCTAACCTTCTTATGAACAAAATATCCATTAACCTTACATGAAACCCCTATTCTATTACAATAATGAGCATCATATGTGCTAAAAGGAGAGTATAAAATGAGCACAACAAATATCTCATAATTAAACATTTACTCGTACTCGAGTAATCATGATCTAAGGTGATTTACTAATCCTCTACCCCAAAGCACATTTGAGGTTTCTAATTGAGAACTTCCCAAAGCTAAAAACACAAAAAACTACCCATCCCCCATATTTCAACCTATGAGAATTTCTACTCTAAAAATAAATAAAACATCAATATTCAAATTTAAAAAACAAATTCACACTATTGAAACATAAAGAATACATTAAATAAAATTCTAACATAAAAAATAAGAAACATCAATATTAACTATTAAAATTACAAGTTGAAAACGTAACACATCAATCAAAATGAAAGTATAAATTAAAATTTAAGATGTAAAATATCATAAACTAGTGCCAAAATAAGTAAAGTGTGAAAAGTTTAGCAGTATCATACCATTATTCGTCCAGATTTGGCCTTTGCATTTAACTTGTTCAGTCAGCTTCTTGATGATAATTTTGTAGCAGTCACTCGTATTCTTTCTTATGTTAGTGGCACTCTTCATTATGGTCTCACTTTTTCAGTTTGCTTGCTCTTCTAAGGTTCTGGGTTATAGTGATACTGATTGGGCTCGGTGTCTAGAGACTCGTCGCTCGGCCTATGGCTATGCTGTGTTTCTTGGCACTAATCTTGTTTCTTGGAGTGCCAAGAAACATCCTACGATGTCTCACTCTAGTTTTGAGTCTGCGTATCATGCTTTAGCCAACACTACTGCTGAGGTTGTTTGGCTTTCACATTTACTTCGAGATCTTTTTTCCGCTTGTTAGCCCTACTCGCTTACTTTGTGATAACAAAAATGTGATTTTTATCGCTCAGTATCATGTTGCTCACAAGCGGGAAAAACATATTGACATTGACTACCAGTTTGTTCGGAAATTGGTTGCTTCTGGCAAGATACGTGTTAGTTATGTTTCCATTTCTTTTTAGGTTGCTGATATCTTCACCAAATGGCTCCTCGTCCCTTCTTTTATTTCTTTCAGTCCAAACTTTATGTTTCAGTTCATTTGATGTTTCCCTGGGGGGAAAGGTGTTACGGTGGATAAGTTTGATTAGGATTTGATGTTATCTTAGTATAGTTGAAACATGTTTCTACTTTCTTTTACACTCTTCTGTATCACTATATATATATATATCAATATTAACGCACCCCTAATCATCAAGGGTTTTTCACTTTACAAAGCTTAGGGTTCTTTATTTTTGCTCTCGTTCATTACCTTCCAGATTTTATTTAGATTGTTCAGTCCACACAAGTTCTTCACACACTATTTCTTCAGGGGTGCGCGTTTAAATACACTACCCTTGGACACCATGCGTCCGCCACAAAGTCATCCATGTATTGTGTGACTTATTCATCTTGCACCAGATAAAATTATAAAAAAACAAAAAAATTTCCTTGAGTTATGGCTCGTTTTGATCAACCACGGTATCAATGGTGTGGTGTTATGGGCTATGTTTCTTCTTCAGGCTATAAATTTCAGTGTTAGTGGTGTGACAAATTTGGTCATTTTGCCTACCCGTTTCCTCAATTGTACTCTTGAGCCCATCCTTTTTCATCTTTACCACGATCTTATAACCATTCTCCATTAGCATAATCTCTTCAGACCATTCTTCTATCTCAACTTGCTCGGTGGCATTTATGGATAGCTGATTCTGGCGCAAGAAACCACGTGACTCCTTTTAGTCCGCTCTTGATCGTTCGACTCCTTATCATGGTAAGAATTATTTCCTTGTTTTTAATGGTTCTGCTCTTAAAAAAGTGCATGTTAGTAATTATTGAGTCACTGATTCACTATCCTTGTCTGATATTCTGGTTGTTTCATGCATGGAGAGTGATTGTTTCATGCATGGAGAGGCATGTTCTACTTGTGACTCCTTATTCCGGTTAACTCGAGATATGAACGTTGTTATTTACTTTGATGAATCTTCATTCACTATAAAGAACACGTTTACTAGGGATTTTATTGGCCAAGGCCACAATGATGAAGGATTATGGTGGTGTTGCTTTAGCTCTTTTTTTTTTTGCATTGAATAAGTCTAAAACATCTTTTGAAATTTGGCATAGTAGATTGGGTCATGTTCCTTGCAGTATCATTTCTTCATTGAGCAAGTCTAAATGTTTCTCTAAAATCAGTCTACTTTCAAAGTCGCAGTTGTGTTCCTCTTGCAAGATGGCAAAGGGAAAACGTCTTTTCTCTGCTAAGAATATTAAACGTGAACCACATTTTGTTATTTTTTTTCAATGAGAACTTTGGGGGCCAGCTCCGGTTGTCTACCTTGATGGTTATTCATTATTATGTAATTTTTATTGATGATTACTCTCGATTTACTTGGTTTTATGCTCTCCATAGAAAATTCAAGTTTTTTTTATATTTATCTTCAGTTTAAAACTTTGGTCATAAATCATTTTGATCACCGCATCAAAGTTTTTCAAAGTGACGGTGAGACAAATATTTCAATTCTCACATGTGGTCTCACTTTGCTGCAAAATACACACATCACCAAATTTTCTGTCCTTATACACCGAAGCAAAATGGTCGTGGTGAAAACAAGCATTATTATATCACTGAAATGAGACTTTCCATGCTTTATCAATTGAGTGTGGATCATTCCTTTTGGTATGGCGTATTTTTCTATTGATGCTTTTATCATTGATCGCTTGCTTACTTCGTTATTTTTCGATTAGTCCCCTTTCTCTACTGTTTATGGCTCGCCACCTAATCATTCCAATTTGTATCCTTTTGGTTGTATGGTTTTCCCATATTTGGGACCATATAATGCTCATAAGCTAGCGTCGCATAGTTTTCCTGATACTTTTTTAGGATAAAGATCATAAAAAAAGGGATATCTTTGTTTTTATCCCGTGACTAAGAAGTAAAACCTTACTCTTCATGCTCGCTTTGCTGAATCCTTCTTTCCTCATGCTCGTTTTAGTATTTTTGTGCTCTATCCTCTATTGATGTTTTGATGTTTATGGAGCTTGCATTTGTGCCTTCAGAAGTTTATGAGCATCCCTCACTAGCTTGATTATGCTTGTTGATGCTATTAATCTGCTTGTTCATCGCTGAATTGAATATCGGCCATATTCGGTCATAAATGTCGCATGTGACATCACAAGCATTTCCTCATGCACAGTTAGACGCGTCGTCGCACACACCATTATCCACTTTGGTGTTGGTTCTATTGTTATCCCCTTCTCTGGGCACAACTTCTTCTTTGATCACATCTCTGGGTTCCTTGAATGGTGGTGTTTCAGCTTCGAGGTTACCACCTCAACAGATTTCTCTCCATCCCATGATAACTCGTATTAAGATAGGATCGCTCAAGCACTAAGACTACTTTGGGTTCCTTGGGTGTGAGAATCGTTTGTTTCCTCTGCATGTATGTTGTACGTATGGTAGCTTTGACATGGGCTCCGACCTTTTCCAGGGGTTATAAAAATCCATAAAGAAATCAGGTCCCCACAGACGACGTCATTGATGCGGGAATTCCTTTCGGGTTGTGATAGAACCCAAAATTGGCTACGACGAGTCCATCCTCCTTGAGTACCTACAAAATTCCCCATGAATGGTCCCCATGGGAGGAAGTTGTGACGCTCAAATCAGTGTCGTTCTTGCTCATGTATTTTTTAGAGAAAAAATTACTTACTTTGTCTAGTGTTCCCCGACTTTAATTATAGAGCCTTGATAGTGTGACCAAGGATCACATATTGCGCTACCATATCCTAGATCGTGGTTTAGCATAGATATCACGATGAGTAGTGCCTTTCCGCCATTCTTGAGGTTGGTTGCTTTGGGGCGAAGTGTTGTGGTTGGCCTATGTGCATTTAGCGAGCCGATCTATTCCTGAGATGCAACTTCTTTACTACTCCTTCCGTCCCAGTTCAAACTGCACACTTTTTGGTCAACTTTCGCATACCATGTTTGACCAACGATAACTTTATTTATGTATAATAATGG
>JAULKM010152404.1:0-17143 GCA_032355605.1 Rubia tinctorum | reverse complement strand
ACTGGATTTTCCAGGTTAAAGTTTTTAATGAGACGATATGCTCCAATGGAAAATGTTATTATTTTATAAGACATTATTCCAGGGATGAAGAAAGGGTGACAAAAACAGAATTGTTGAAGTTATGGGGTGAAAAGTGAATTATTAAAAGGATGTGGATTTGAAAAAATAAAGATATTCACTTTCCATATTGATAAAAAAAATGTATTATCTCTTCCCAATTGAAATTTTTTATTTTTAGTAATTAGTTAATTAGAGTTAGAATATATTTTGATTTATTTTCTCTACGGATTAGGCTGGGATTTGGTTTTGTGTAATTCGGCAGCCGCACGGTATACATATAAATACCGGAGGATTTGCTAGAGCAGAGAGGAGATGCATACAGAGAGACGCAGAGTAGGTTTTAGTTTTAGGTTTTGCTTACATAAATTCTCGTATTACTTTAGTTTTTGGAGTCAAGGGATTCGGCTGCATGCTTTTTGATCCTGAACCATTGTTTTGCTTCGCAAGGTGATCAGCCGTGCCCCACATTCAATTTTCTGGTTTGCTTTGTTTCGTTATTTTATTTCTTCAATTATGTTTATTATGTTTTGTTTTCATATTATTTATGTGTTTAGTTTAATTATTATGAGTAGTTAATTTATATACGGCAAAGACTAACAAATGTTAGTTTTTAAATCGTGAGGCCTAATTGATCTATAATTGATTCTTGCATGTTTTTTATTGTTCTTGGTTGAATTTATTTCTAATATATTAAAGTCTGGTCAACTTGAATGTTTTTAGAATATTGCTATCTAATTTCCGCCAATCCATAATTGTTGGATGGTATTAGTAAGTAGCAAGTTCTTGTGAAAAACAGCTAACTAGCTAAGACTGTAATAGCAAGATAGAGAATAATTGAGTGCATTACTACTTGTGAATACTTTTGTAATTGATATATCAGGTTCTTTTAATTCTTAATGCTATCAAGATGTGTTCTTGTTTAGCGAATACTTTCCGGGGACATTTTGGTAAAGGAAGCAGCTAGTTAATTATAATTAATTAACTGACGATAAATTAAAAAGAATTGGGGGGTTAAGCGTACCTACTTCCCTACAACCGATTGATGTGTAAGAATTGATTTATTATTGCGCCTATGATCGATAGAAACTAGCATGAGTTATTCTTAGCCGATATCATTTAAATATATTTATTATTTATTATATTCATTATTTGCAATATTAGTCTTAGAAATCATTCTCAGAAATTAAGGCATGGTGGCATCACCGAAAGAGTTTTCTAAATTAGTTGGAAAAGAAATTGAAATTATTGATTGTTGCTCCTCGTGGGATCAACCCTACTTATCGTTATACTAATTAGTATTCCTGAGTTTGCAGGTATTTGACGAGTAAAACGACGCTCACCAGGATAATAATGTAGTGTGATGATATATGGTTCTGACATCGCACTGCTGAAAAGTTGTATCCCTTTTATTCTCTCTGAAACAGTCGAACCCCACCTTCTACAAACCCTAACCACCATCGGGGGACCAATACCACCATCAACAACTCCGGTGGTCCCCCCACCACTCAAAGCCTAACCTTTTCCTATCTCTACCAAGATCCCACTGTCTTCGCCCATAGGCCATTCATCTATGCCACTCCTTATCGTCCATGTCTTTCAACACCAAACACCAGTTACATGATGGGTTTCAATGCTCTTCAACGGAAAAATACTAGTTTCAAACACTGGCTATTTCAATCGTCAAACGTTGCTCTGGGTCTGCTCGACGACCAAGTCGACCATTTTTCTGTGTTTAGCAAGAGCCTCACCAATCTCCCTTCCAATCAGTAGTCAATTCCGTCAGGAATGGGACAGATTAATGGCCAATCAATTCTCGGTTACCACACACTTAGAGTGACATCTTTGTGTGCTTTTAACTATATTCAACACTCAATAAAACCTCATTTTCCTTGTGGATAACCCCGACTCGCCACTAGCTCCTTTATAGTAGTTAGCTACAATCAGAGCCTATAAATTCTATCTTTGAGAGTCACGACGACATCCTCCCAAATTTTGGTGTTATTGACGGGGAATAGGCGTATTCTATTGAGTGTTAGCATAGTTCTTTATGTTTGTTCATTATTTGTTCATTGTTTGTTCGTATTTGTGTTTTTTGTTTTTCGGTAGGATGTATTGCCTTTGCATCATGATCCCAATTTTTTGGTGCTTCTTTGGTTTTTTTATTTTTGTTCGTAGTATGTATTTCTTGAGTTCTTGGTTTACTTCTACCAAGAGTCATTGCACTATCGACCACACTATGTGATACAAACATTAGGATATGTTTATATATATTGTATTTGATATAATCTAGGATCAAAGTATTCTACCGATCATGTAACACAAATATCCCCAAGTGCTAGGTTAATATAATTTATTCTCTTGCACTTGCATGCTTTGTAGATGATAGATAAAATCCCCCAAAACCTTGTTTGCAACATTGACTATTCCTGACACACATCAGATTGACGACCTGATTGTGAGTTTTGCATTGTTAACTCTTAAATTCTTAGCATCTTTGTGGACGACCCAGGACTTGCCACTATCCACCCCTTTGGTAATTTAGTAGTAAGTACGGGAGCAACATTATAAATTTTATCTTTGATCACCCAGAGCTCTGTGGGTTAATTCTCCCACAGGTTAACTCTTAATTCTCGTGGAGTGCGGATCAAATTTTGGCGCCGCTACCGGGGATGCTAGTTTAAAGATTTAGTTGTTAACTTGCATTGCTAGTTGGTAGAGTAGTTAGTGTTTTTTTTATTTTGTAGTTTTGGTTGGTTATTGTGTTTTTTATAGCTATTCCGTTTTTTCTAATGTTTGTCTTGGGTCTGGTATTGTTTAATTTCTAGTTTATGGTACATACTCATGCCACAAACTTAAGAACTTTACACTACCTACCAAAAAATGTAGGTGGTCGGAGAAGAGCTAGAGTAGAGGTTCCACAAGGATTGGCTATATTTGTAGAGGAGTCTATTTAGATGGCGGAAGACAATAGGACGCTTAGGGAGTTGATGGCTCCAAATTTGGAGAATCAACCCTTATGCATATTCTTCACGTCTTTGCCACCAAATATAACTTGTGAGCTAAAGAGCGGCATGATCCAATGCCTACTTACTTTCCATAGGATGTCTGGAGGGACTCGAACAAGCACCTCTTGAAGTTTCACTTGGTTTGCACCAATATGAAACCTCTGGGAGTGTCGAAGGAGGACTACAACTTAAGCTCATTTCCTTTCTTGTTGCGAGGCACAACCAAGGATTGGATATATTACCTATCGCATGGTTGCATCACTTCTTCGATGGACATGAAGCGGAGGTTTATTGAGAAATACTTTCCGAATTTAAAGTCTGTGGGTTTCAAGAAGCAGCGTTCTTATATTTGGAGATAGACGATATCCCTATGCAAATTCCTTTAATCTCCGATACCGTGGCCACCAAAACTTTTGGTGGAGCAAGGAAAACCAAGGGTACAACCGAAATGGACCACCTTAATCCTACCTGAGAGGAGAAAGACCATCCAACACTACTATACCATTGTTCAAGTTTGACCGGGAGGAGATCCTTGATGAAATAGCCCAATTGGAAAAGAAAAGTGATGTGTTCGAGGAGCGAATAAGAGGAGATATTGAGGATCTCAGAACTAGAGCCTTTTCAAGTATTAAGAACCTCGAAGCAAGTTGGTTAACTTGCCACTTCGGTGAGCCGACTTGAGGCTAGGGAATCCGGTAAGCTACCATCCTAACTCGAGGTTAATCCATATATGTGAGTGCCTTGAAGTTGAGAAGCAAGAAGGAGGTACGCGAGACCGAGAAGGAGGTCGTGCAAGAGGATAATAAATTGGTGGAAAGCAACAAGACCAACCTCGAAGAAGAAGAGATAGTAGTTGAAGAGAAGCCCTCGAAGGAGCTCCCCACCACCGAGGCAAGGATGAACCCTCTGCCGCCGTTTCCTAGTGCTTTACGGGGAAAGACAAAGGTGGCAACCAACGAAGCTCAAATTCTCCAAGTCTTCGAGAATGTTGAGGTTAGCATTCCTATCCTTGATGTCAATGAAAAAGTTCCCTCGTATGCTAAATTTAAAAAAAATGCTTGTACTAAAAAAAGGAACAAACCAACTTGAAAGGTAGGACAATTGAAAATAGGGGGAGTAGCCACTGTAGCTCATAAGAACATACCTAAAAAGTGTGATAACCCTAGAATGTTTTTTATCCCTATTTCTATAGGTGGTAAATTGGTGAAGAATGCTTTGATTGAATTAGGTGCCTCTATAAGTTTTATCCTATTTAGCCTATATGAGAACCTTGACATAGGTAAACTTAGGGACACTAGGGTTATTGTCCAACTAGCCGACCATTCCCAAGATATACCTAGAGGTTTATTTAAGGATGTTATGGTTAGGGTAGGCAATCTAGTATTTCCGGTGCACTTCTATGTTCTTGATGTAGTGCACGATGGTGGTGCACCACCAATTTTATTGGGAAGACCGTTCTTAAAAATATTAAGAACCAAAATAGATGTCCATTTGGGAACACTAACCCCAGAGGATGATGTTGATATGGTTGGGTTTGATATTTACAAGTCTAAGCATGGTTCACCTATTTCCTCTCTTGTGTGCAATGACATAACTTTATGTGATGAACTTTTTTTTCTTCAATTTGATGAATCTTGCATGATTGATGATAATGAACGTCTTGATGAGAGTAATGAGAAAAATCATATCTCGAGCTTTGATTATGATAATAATGTTGATGACACCTATACCACACACAAGTTTAGTGAAGATCTTTCTATTATGGATAGCTTTTCTATGATCACTGACTTGCAATGGTTGGTGGAGAGTGGCGAGGATTTAAAATCCCCATGACCACCTCCTAAACCCAAGGAAATGGCTAAGGGATCAACATTAGCTAAGGTTAGTGATTTTAAATGTGATGATGTGTTACCCACTGTTAAAACCTTGCATGTTCTATCTTCATTGAATGAGAATTTTGATGACACATGTGTCAATACGCATGATTTTGATGTTCCTTGTGCGATTAAGAATGCTTTGCTTCCAATTGTGAACACTAACATACAACGGAGAAGGAAATGAGTTAAGGAATTTAAACCTCCTAAACCCACCTACTCCCAAAATCAACAAGAATGTGTCAATCATAGTGAGGAATGAATGTGTTTGGTATGTATCTTCTAAAGTGAAGGGTAAACCCAAGGTAATGTGGAAACCCGTTCATGGGGTGTCAAGGATGGTGATTCTGGTGACCCACAAACTTATTTGTGATAGCTTTGAAAATTCATGAAAAATAAGTCGTAATGATGATAATAAAGAAATGGTGATTTTATTTCATGTTAGTAGGTTTTGAAAAAAAATTGTTATTTTGGGAAGCGTTTGGTTATTGGTGGTGTTTTTTGGATTATTAGTCATGAGATTTTGGCTGGAATAGTACTATACTCGGTTTTTTGTGTTTTTGGGTGCAGAGAATTTTGTGACAAAAATTGAAGGCACTGAGCTTGGCACGGACTGTGCCAAACCTCGTGCCAGAATACAAGCACGAGGCTTTCATACAGTACGACCCATGGCTGATGAACAACACGAGCCATTCAAACGGCACGGGTCATGCCACATGTGTGCTTCCCAGGTTGACCAATCAAACAACTCGGATATTTCTATAAATACCCTCGTGCCTAATTAACCTTCTTCATCCTTCACCAGCAGAAAACGCGACCGTCCTCATTCTAAGCCAAAATTCTCCCAAACTTCCTCAATTCTCAACCAAATTGCCTCAAATTTGTCCCAAATTATTCCCCTATCAAAACCGCACAAATCCCATTGCCTATTAATGCTCGAAACCCCAAAAATATGTCCTGATTTCAAAAAATATATTTCAGCCTCTTCTTCGAGTTTTCTCCCAAATTCGAATATTTTCCCCCATTCCAGGTTTTAGAGAGAGCCAGAATCTACTCTACGAGGAGTAAATCATGCTCTACGAGCATCAATTCATCAGATGTCATCCCTGATTCCCACATAGGTACCACGGCCGAACCACCCCTTTAAGAATTTGGGATTTTTTCCTGGAATTTCTGGAAAATTGCATGTTTAGAACTGTTAAGGGAACTTAAGTGTGATTACATATGCTTGTGGGATATTATGAGTGTGAGTAGCTGTTGGGATTGTTGGACTATTAGTTGCTACTTTTTGTGTTGTATATTGTTCTTGTTGTCATTATGCCACGTAAATAGAGGGTTGGTCATAACGTTCCCTTCATGGAGTTACGCATGCTCCGTGAGGAGCATCAGGAGCAATAGGAGCATCTTATGAGATGCCCCATCCTAGAGACCATGTTTTTAAATGATAGGGACCTCAAGGAACCCAAACTTACAAACCGGTCAAGGAGCTCCTAAAGAGGATTAGTTGAAGGGATTCATGAAGAAATCAGCCCCCACCTATGCTAGATGTACTCTAGAGTTCCTAGCGACCGTCGTTCCAGCGATCAATAGATGAGGTGAGAAGGTGGCTAGGTTTCAACTGGGGGGACGAGACCAGGTCGATGACTTTTAAGGAGATAGCTGAGTGTTTCGAATGTAAGTACTTTACTGATGTGGATGGGAATGTTGGGGACAACTCAATATTTGATGTTTATACGTTATGGCCGGCCATCACTCGACAACTGCGGGAGAAGACGAGCAAGAACAACGACATATTGAACCCGACACTTAGGTATGTGGCTAGGATTTTGAGTATAATTGTGATGTGCCAAGGGGAGGCCACCACTGCTACTGAGTGGGACTACAGGATCTTGTGGTCAATCTGCACTGGACGAGCTTGCCTTGATCTCAGGTAGGACTTCATCACCAAGGGCTACGACATTTCCAGGAGGTCATCGGGAAAGATAGCTGTTGATGGCATGATATTACTCCTAGATGCTCATTTTTCTATGTCGATGGATGAGGGTATGTGAGAGAACCCGCTATCCACCTACGCCGCCTCTTTTGGAGCTATGACGGAGGCAGCGATAATACAACTAGATTACTGGCGCTATAAAGGCACCAAATTCATGAGACTCCCCTAGTCTAGGAGGACCATACTAGCCTTGACATTCACACTGCAGGATCTCATTATACATCTAGATAAGGGTGCCTAGGTAGTAGTGGGAAGCCCTCATGTTAATCAGGAGGATGAGCAGGGAGAGTAGGACGATGAAGCCCTGATGAAAGAGGATCCAGTTCTTCAGCAGCTAGCACAACATCACCCTATTGGCCACCAGTTCATTCAACCACTGCCCGTGTTTCCGCAGTTTGTGCCACCTCTCCCAGTCGGGCAGCCAATTGCACCGCCACCTTTCTAGGGCCGATTCATATTCAGGATCTGACTTACCATTTCGAGGGGCAGAGCTCTAAGGGTTTTCACAGGCGCAGTCCCTCTCCACACGAGGGCTATATCCGGGAGCCGAGAAGATCGAGTAGTCGTGGGCCACCATATTTTGATCCATAGAGATACAACATCTCAATTCCCTTACAACATCATTCCTGGAACCACCGGTAGTACAACACTTTCCAAGAGCATAGTTCACTGAGATTTCAGCATTATGTATATTCTTATGACATGTAGGCTAGTCAACGAGACACGAGCTGGAATGGATGCAGTCTAGGGGGAATTCATCTTTGATGTAAAACATGATATGAGCCAACTTTCCGCCCGAGTTGAGTATTATGTTAATGAGACAGCTCACAAGTTCGACCGAGTGGATGATCAGTTGCATTACATGCAGAGGGATATGGACCTCCTTTACTACAGGATGTAGGAGATCGGCGATAGGCTAAGGACTGCGGGTATTAGAGATAGACACCATCACCAGGACTCACACGGGAAGGGGCATAAAGCCAGACGTGGCAGACGGCATTGAGACTTCTAGTGTTTCCAACCATTTTCTCACCTTGGCTATATGCATTGGGGAAAATGCATGAACTAAGTATGAGGGGAGGGTTGGAACACCTTCATCAAGGTGGCATTTCCTCTGCTTTTCTACTTACCTTTTTTGGGTTTGAGACCATGACTACTATTTTCCCTATCTCTTTTCCCTCATTTGATTTTGAAATTTTTTGTTGTTTGATTTGTTTTGAAACTTTTGTTTTATAGGTGTGAGGGAACCTTTTGTAGTTTGTTTAGGATGTGAACATTTTGGGGGGTGTTGGTTGATTTTGTTTTTGCTTATCTTAATATAGTATGAAGCCCACCTTTGGGGCATTTTGTGCTACATAAAAAATTGAAAAAAATGAAAAAAATACACCCGGCTAAATCAAAAACTCAAAAGGGCGACTTAGGAAACAATGGGAAATACCCAGATAGAATGAAAAACCTATGCAAAAGTGAAAGACCTTGGTGTGGAAAAAGGTGAGAAGTGAGGAAACATTTGTGGGAAGCTAGGATGAAAACCCGAAAGGGCTCCTAGGAAAAAGGAGATAAATTGAAGAAAAAAATCCTATGGTTCCCTTTGATTGACATTTGGAAATCCTTTTGGTAGTGTAAGTTAGCTTCACACCCATCTTTGTGAATTTCACCTTTTTGTTGGTATGACTGGTTGAATAGATTGTCTTAGCTTCTTTAGGGAGTGAGAGTTGTGAGATTCTTACATCTTTGGGGGAACTAGGGTAGTCTAGGAATAAATGTTGAATATGTTGGGAAAATCTTGTCATGCTATTTTTGCTTACATTTTTGCTCATTCTTGTTTACTCTTGGACGAGTAAAGGTTTAAGTGTGGGGGGATTGATCTACACCTAAAATCATGTATTAACCAATGCCTTTAGCACATTTGTTAGTATGTTTTAGCTGGTTGGTTGATAGGTTTAGATAGCCTTTGTTAGTTTTCTCGTCTAAATTCTTAGTTTTGTAGATTTATTTAGACCTAATGATACTATGTCCTTACGAGTATCTAGATCCTATTTTGTGAGCTTCATTGTAGATCGCTCGTAAGCACTTCAGATTATAATACCATTCGCAAGGATAGTAGTAGACCAAAGGTCACACACTTAATCATGGTTAAAGATGGAAGTGCGCCAAGAAGAAAGGAGTTGAAGTCCAAAGAAGCAAGAAGACTGGCATGGTCATGCTGTATTGCACTACCTGTGCCAGCCAAACTAGTGGTGCCTAACTAAATTGCACAACCCACAATGTATTGCACGGCCCATGCATTTCAACCAGCTCGTGCGACTAAGTTTGAAGCACGTGACATGCTACATTGCACGGTCTGTGTCCCTTGAATTCAAGATCCAAAAACCAGCCCAAGTCCCGTGAAAAAATGCATGGCCGCGCCATCAGTTAGCTAAGAAATCAACTCCCAGTTGGCAACCCATTAAGTATTGCATGGGCTGTACAATTCAAGTGCTTAGAAGATGTTCCTAGTCGGTTTCCCGCGAGGAAATGATGGGTTATCCATTTCAAGTGCTCAAGAAGATGTCCCAGCTGGTGGCCAGCAAGGAAATGCATGGGTCGTGTGCTCAGAAGACCGGAAACCGCAGCCATCCGGTGGCTCGTGCCCTATTGCATGGGCCGTGCCACACAGCCCGTGCTAGCGGCCAGCTAGGGTTTCCTTGCCTTTTGGGCCTCTTTTAAACCCAGTTCCTATCTACTATATAAAGGGACCTATGTGTACTAGGGTTTAAGTTTGGATAGTTTATTTTTCATTTTCTTAGTTTTTCTAAGAGTAGGTAGAGAGAGAAAGGGAATAACCTTTCTCTCTTAGTTTAATCTTCCTAGTTTTGGATAAGGGTATCTAATCCAATGGAAATATTGGGTTCAATGCTTAGGATGTAGTTATTTTGCATGGGGATTTAAATTTGTATTTATGATTTGGTAGATATTTTGGGAGATTCTTAATCACCCTATCATTTTATATTGTATGAATATCATGTTGACTTGTTCTTTTCATTCTTGCTAAATACATGTTGCATATTCTTAGATTGTCATACATCATAGTTTATGTTTCATGTAATGGCGCTAGGCTTGATTTGTCTTCTTGGGAGTATCCGCTAGGGTAATAGGGGGAAATGTGAGTCATCGGGTGCATGGGTGTATGCGTGAATGCCATGAGCACTATTCTTATGAACGTACGCTAACTTGAATGGAAAATGATAGCCTGATAGGTTAAGACATGATAATTTGTAGCAACTAGGGTTATGTTAAAGCGACCATCGTTTCAACCCTAGAGTTACAATCCCTTTGCCTTTATAAGCCTAGGGAGAAGAAATCATAGTGGAGGTCTAGGATGTAATTCTTTATGGGAAAGAGGAGCGTATAATGGACGAGTCGCTTGACGCACTTTCCTAGTCACTGGGGTGGTATCAATAGAATAAGACATGGGCACCTTTGTGTGATAGACAAAGGGAAGTGTTGACTATCGACGACACTATGTGACACAAACATTAGAATATGTTTATATGTCTTGTATTTGGCAGAATCTAGGATCAAAGTATTCTACCGGTCATGTAACGCAAATATCCCCAAGTCCTAGTTTAGTATAGTTTATTCTCTTCCACTTGCATGCTTTTATAGTTGATAGATAAACGCCCCTCCATAAAAAACCTTGTTTGCAACATTAACTATTCCCGACACACATCGGATTGATGACTCGATTGCGAGTTCAGCGTAGTTAACTCCTAAATTTCTAGCGTCTCTGTGGATGACCCTGAACTTGTCACTATCTACCCCTTTGGTATTTTAGTAGTAAGTATGAGATCAACATTATAAATATTATCTTTGATCTCCCAGTGCTCTGTGGGTTAATTCTCCCATAGGTTAATGATCCCGCAGAGTGCGGATCATTGGGATTCCAACTTAACACCTTTTGAGTGAGATTTTGAGAAGAGTTGCTCACTGGATAACACAGTACGATGAATGTTGTAAGATGTGTTTGGGGTTGAGGGGCGGGAGTTATTCTTTATCGTTGGCCTCTGTGGTCAAAAAAGTCGGGGGACCTGAGAGGCGGTGTTTTACCTTGTGGCGGATGTCACCGGTTCGAGTTCGCTTATCTCCAACTAGTGAACATAGCCGATACAAAGCAATATGATAGTACCCCATTTTTTTGATTTGATCTAAAATTTATCATTCACTGACGTCGATAAGATCCATCCATTTAGCATGACCTTATGATAGCATGGCCTTAAAATAAAATTGAAGGGTGAGATTCGAACGAGGAAAGGCTTACAGTGGATATGTAGGCACCCAAAGACGAGAAAGGGCGTAGTAATTGACGAAACGCTTTGAGAAGTTGAAAATAAGCACAGATGTGGAGATTCCCGAATAGAGCAACCTTTCTAACTACTGCTGTATCCATGAGCAGGCAAATAAAAACTGGCAAACTGAAACATCTTAATAGCTAGAGGAAAAGAAAGCAAAAGTGATTCCCGTAATAGCGGCGAGTGAAATGAAAGCAGCCTAAATTATGAAAATGGGGTTGTGGGAGAGCAATAAAAGCATTGTGCAGCTAGGCGAAGTAGCCCAAAAAGTTCATCCTAGATGGAGAAAGTCCAGTAGCAAAAAGTATCACTAGCTTACGCTCTGACCCGAGATGCATGAGGCACACGAAATCCCATGTGAATCCCCAACCATATACTCATATTAATATGTATTTTCTTTTGGAAGGATTTCCACTTTTTAGAATTATGACACTATACTGTTGGTAATTGGTTGCTTAACTAAGTTGGATTACATCCTAACTCACAATCACCCTTTGCATGCAAGGATGTAACCCTGTTAAATGCGGATCAAGTCTTTAGGTTTCATGGGATCCCCAATATCACTGTACCTGATAAAAACAAAGTATTAACATGTGTGTTTTGGACAATATTCTTCAAAAATCTTCGACGCAAGTTGAACTAAAGTAAATGTTATTATTCTCCAATAAATTACCAGAGTAAGGGATTGATACTAAATCTTGAGTCTTATCACATGTGCACATAAAGAAATTCCTACCTCATGAAAGAAATAGATTGTTAAAGTGGAAAAATTATGTCAAAAATATAAAATATTTGAAATACAAAAGTTGAGAGGGCAGTTTAGATTAAAAAAACAAACATAGGATGGGTCAAAAACAACCTAGATTATATTTTATTGCACTGTGCCCTATATTATGGGGTTTATTGCTTCTATTTTGAGATATAGGTTTGTTGTAACCATGTTAATAACTAAAAATTAAAATGTATTATCATTTATCTCTATTAAAATTACACAAATTTTTAAAGAGAAAGTCTCAGGAAAGGCAGACTGTACTTATGAATAGTCCACTGTACTTTTTGCCTTAAGTGTTGTAAAACTTTTATATAAAATTTAAATATTATATTTTAAAAGTTAAAAAAGTAATAATATGTATTTAAATGTGAAAATATAAAATATAAAAATAATATTTTTAAATTTATTTTGTAATTTAACTAGTGCAGTGTGTAAAGTAAAAAATACGTGAATTGTGCATAAACTTATGGACATGCCGTCTGTCAGGAGACCCGCTCTTTTTAAAAATATTAAATAGTCACTAATACTTTTAGTAATGTATAATAAAAGTATATGATTTATATTTGATACACCCTCCGTTCCATCCATATCTGCACACTTTTTTGCCAACTTTTTCATGTCATGTTTGACCACCGATAACTTTAGTTACGACTAATAATGTCTTAAATTTTTGTATTTAAAAATGACATGATACAGGGAATCTAAAGATATATCACATGAAGATATTGGTGTCTATATACTAGTTGAAATTTATGGTCAAATGTGTCTTGAGAAACTTGACCAAAAAGTGTTCAGATTTGACCGAGACAAAGAGAGTAATAAATTTTACAAAATAAAATAATAAAATATTGTAAAAGTTTAGTTAGTTAGTGGTTACTTTATTTGGGACGGAATGAGAATTACTTCTTTTTGTTTTTTCATTTCATGGGATTTTATTAAAAAAATCTTTAAATCTACGTATGTTAAGGAAAATTTAAATATGCGGATGAGAATTATTAAACCAGAAATAAAATAAATAAAATAAATGGATAAGAACCATTAAAATAGGTCATAAAAACATAGTTTTTTTTGCACAAAGTCTTGTTTTAGAATTCCTAAACTTTAGCCCAACGTTTATTGTGCAAATATATGAAGTTTCATTTGGTATGGGGGTTTTCTAAAATAAACTGATAAATTTAGAGATCTACTGTGCAATGATCAAAATATTATATATATATCAAAAATTTCATTTTTTTCTCTCTCGCCAAACGAAACCGCCACCGACCGATAGTTTTCGTCGATTTCCCACCTGATTTACGGCTGAAATTCACCGATCTCCGCCGATTTTCCGTCGCGCTTCTTCTTTCGCCGGAGAATCGCATCTCCATAGTGAAGCCTCCGGCGTTGGATCATTGACGACGACGGTGCTGCAATGAGCTCGCGATGGGGAACTCTGTGACGATGGCGCTACGATAAGCTCGCGGCGGAGGAACTCTGCGACAACGGAGCTGTGCCGAGCTCGCGGCGGAGGAACTTTACGACGTCGGTGTTGAGACGAGCTCACGGCGGAGGAGCTCTGCGATGACGAGAGAAGCCAATTATTGCTGGCGATGATGATTAGTGCAAGCGACGAAAGATAATTGCAAGCGATGGTGGATAATTGCAGCGTCCGGAGCTAGGGTTTCAGCGAGGGATGTGAAGGCGACGTGAATCTAGGGTTTCGATGATGGAGAATCTCGGCTGAGACGAGGCGACGAGGCGACGACGCACGCGTGAGATCCAAGCGCGTCTTTGATGATGAATATTTCGTGTGCAGACATGCGCTGGCGGACGACGTTGTCGAACAACGCGGAGGCGACGGTCGACAACTGACGACTGAGCTTCTCCACATGTGAGGTGAGGTTTAATATTGTGTTCTACTTTTTTTTAAAGACTTGTTGATGTTTAATTATTACTTGACAGAGCTACATGGCGACATTGTTTGTTTGGTCTAGTGGTTAGCACTCTTGCTCTTGAGGTTGAAGTCTCGAGTTCAAATCTCTGTGTGACCTTTATTTTGAAGATTTTATTTTATTGATATATATGCTGAGATTTAATATTATTTGACTGAGTGTATGTTCAATAAGAGTAGTTGATGTAGTGGTTATTGCTCTAAACTTTGAGGTTAGTGTCCTAGGTTCAAATCCCGCCAAATCCTTTTTTTGAAGAATTTTTATTCCTGAGGTACAGTAGTTTTTTGTTGATGTTTGTATTTTTTTCTCTTCTGTTGATGTTATTCATTATTCAGCTGAGATTTAATTGATATGAGTTGAGGTTTTGCAATTTTTTAAGGGTGATATATATTACTATTTTTAGTTTTTAAAAAAAAATTATGTTGACGTTTTTCATTATCAGACTGAGGTTTTGGTAATAGGATTTGATGTTTGTAGTGTCTTTTTTCTTATGTTGATGTTTTTCATTTTCTGGATGAGGTTCAGGTGTTAGGAGTTGATGTTTGTAGCTTTTGGGTTAGATTTGTAGTTTTTTTTTAAAAAAAATTTGTTGACGTTTTATATTTTTTGAGTGAATAATTTATACTCTTGAAGTATCATAGTTTTTTTGTTGATGTTTTTAGTTTTTTTTCTCCTGATGTTGATGTTTTTCATTTTTCGAGTGAGTTGTAGTTGACAAGATTCGATGTTTTGTAGATTTTTTTGGTTAAATTTGTTGATTTTTTTGCTTTTTTCCTCTCGTGTTGATATTTTTCATTTTCTCGATGAGTTTTAGGTGATTCAAATTGATGTTTGTAGTTATGGGTGACATAGGTTGATTTTTTTAGTGTTTTTTTTCCTTATGTTGACTTTTTCATTTTCTGGGTGAAGTTTAGGTGATAGGAATTGGTGTTTTTAGCTTTTAGTTGATTTTTGTAGTTTTTTTTTACAAAAATTGATAATTGAAACTTTGTTGATGCATGATTTTTATGATTTTAAATTGATGTTTTGTTAGTTGTATTCGACGTATTTTATATTTTGACCTTTTATATATATATTTGATGGTTTATTTTATATTTTTATCTAATTTTTTAGTTGATGTTTTATAATTTTTAGTTTGATAATTATTTTAATTATTTGCATTTAAAAAATATTTTAAAAAATATTTTTTGATTTTTTGAATTTTTTTATTTTTTTGCAGACTATAGATGGAGGAAAAAGATGGGGAAAAATTGGACAAAAAAGCCCCTGAAAAATATTAGCAATAGGTCCCTGTAAAATTATTTGAGATAGGTTCTTGTAAAATTACTAGAGATAGGTCCCTGCAAAATTATTAGAGATAGGTTCCCGAATCTAAAATATAGCTAGAATTGCATAAATGCCCCTACCTAAAGTTTAGGGTGCCTCATAGGAGACCATCTCAATTTCATTATCTTATGTTTTTTTTTAATATCATTAATATTACCTACATGTGTTTTTTATTTCACTAATATAAATACACTTGTTTTTTTACATAGATTAAAAGTAAATTAATGTGTAATAGCTGAGAAATGTTGAAGATAAAAAAATTAATATATTTAAGAATAACATAAATATACAGACAATAATAACTTGTAGAAAAAATTGACTCGAATGTTAAAGGTGCTTCACTTATATCTTGTAGGTGATTTAATTGTAACTTGTAGGTGCTTTAATTAAGTCAAAGGCGTGGGTGCTTGGAAATAATATTTTTGGTGCTTTAAAATTTTCATGCCATTTTAATTATTTATTTAAATTATATTGAGCGTAAATTGTAGGTGTTTTTATGTTGTGTAGAAGGTGCTTCAATTTCTATCTATTGGGGCTTTGACTGGTTGATGAAGGTGTTTTGATTTTTTTGGCCTTTGTGATGAAGGTGTTTCAACTTATGTGCATAAGTGGTTTAAGTCAAAGGTGTGAGTACTTGAAAATAACATTTTGGCACTTGAAGAATTTTGTGCAAGTTTGATTATTTTTTAAAAATTATATTGAGTGTAATGCGTAAGTGATTCAAGTTATGAGCATATGTGCTTTAAATTAAAGGTGTGTGTGTTTGAAAATGGTATTTTTGGTGGTGCTTTAAGAATTTCGTGCATATTTGATTATTTGTTTAAATTATGCTGAGCGTAATGCTTAGATGCTTCAACTTATGTGCATATGTGCTTTAAGTAAAAGGTGTGGGTACTTGAAAATAGTATTTTTGGTGATTTAAGAATTTCGTGCTGATTATTTGTTTAAATTATATTGAGTGTAATGGGTTGGTGCTTCATGGAATATGTGTAGGTGGTTTAAGTTAAAGTTGTATTGAATGGTGAAGCAAATACTATTTTTCTACATTGAAAATTAGGTGAATTCATTCAAATTAATTAATTAACCCTTGGACTAAATCGAAGTAATTAATTAACCCTTGGACTAATTCTGAGAAAATACTATTTTTCTACGTTGAAAATTAGTTCAACTCAGCTTACACAATTGACGAGTTTGAACCGGACTCTCGTATACTAATTTGACCCAATCACCCAGATGTTGGATTATTTAGTAGCTTCTAAATGTGTATTAATTCCCAGCCATTGGATTATTTATTTTAGTGGCACAGATTTAGTCTCATACAACATGCTTATCTAACATATATGGGTTGTCTCATTTGAACCCATCCCATATATATACATACATATATATACATATATATACATACATATATATATATACACATATATATATATGTACATATATACACACATATATACACATATATATACATATATACATACATATATATACACATATATACATACATACATATATATATATACACACATATATACATACATATATATATACACATATATACATACATATATATACACATACATAAATACACATATACACATACATATAAATACACATATACACATACATATAAATACACATATATACACATATATACACATATATACACATATATACACATATATACACATATATACATACATATATATACACATATATACACATACATATATACACATATACACATACATATATATACATATATATACACATATATACACATACATATATATACATATATATACACATATATACACATATATACACATATATACACATATATACACATAT
>JAULKM010152403.1:0-33589 GCA_032355605.1 Rubia tinctorum | reverse complement strand
AACGCCTAAAGGTATCCCATTAATGGCATTAAGTTCAAAGAATCAACAAGCTTGGCAACACCTATAAACACTACACCATGTCAAAGCATTGAACCAATTCATGCATTTACACAAGATTAGTCAAGAACGTTCAACACACATTAACTTCTCTCATTTGCTACACAATAAACATGATGAAGAATTCGACATCACCACATTTACCTAGCATTCATCAAATCACCAACAACATTAGAAGCCCTGAATCATTCTTTTGGATTTCATATCAAATAAGGGAGAATTAGCTACTTTCTCCAAACCCTAACACATAATCATATAAGCAATTCATATAATCAAACTTCCAACATCATGAATGAATTCAACAACCCATCTCAACACAATAAATGCACAATAGCAAAGCATTAAATAGCTTATAAATAAATCTCAAGACATGGGCTTGGAAGTCTAATCAATTGCTCCCAAGGTTGTGTTTCGCTACTAGAGTTCATACTAGTTAACAAAAGGAAATCAAACATGAATTCAAGAAGGAACTAAGATAAAAAAAAAAGGAAGAAAAACTCGGGTTTTCGCTAGTGAAATCGGGAAGAAGAAGTTCTCTTAGAAAGAGAAAAGTGATGAGTATTTATTATACAAAAATCCCAAAAAGTAAATCTGGGCAGATGGTCGTCGTGACTCACGACATATCCGTCGCGACTCGCGACGGCCAGATTATTCTTCCCTCAAGTGATTTATTCTCTTTGGTCTTCATGTAGTTGTCTCCTCTTCCTTACTTCAGGTCTTCAAAAGTCTTCATGGTCTTCAAAATGGAGTATTCAAGGTCTTCAAATCTTCAACAATTACCTCGTCTCACGGAATCCTTATTACAAGTGACAAAAGCGATAAAGTCTCTCTTAACTCTAGTAATAAAATTTCAAGGTAAAATAGAGTATCCGAAGCATAAAAGGCTACCAAAATGAGTACAAAAGATCCCAAAATAACTAGATAAAACAGACACACCAAATATCCCCACACTTCCTCGAGTAAGAAAAGATTCAAGCATACGAACAATCTCACATGTCCCTATCCTAATACCAATATTCCCCCAAAGCAAAATCTCACAAAGCTCTCAACTTTCTAATTCCCCAAAAGTATATATCACACAACCCCCTTTTTCTAAATCTACCCATATATACTATCAATTCTATAATCCCGAATTGATATTCCCCAAAAGTCTATGGTATCAAGTGAAGCTAAAAACCAAATATCAAATGTTCAAACCTAAGCTTCATTTCATACCAACAACACATGTACCCAAAAGAACGAAGCACATCAAGAATCAAGAATTTCATACCTTGCTTCGTTTCCCCCCACTAACTTACCCAATCCCAAGAAGTTCCATAATGTTAGGCTACCCGATCAACCAATTTTCAACCGCAACCTTATGACTCCAACGCTGGCAAATGAGTAGGTAATAACATAATTTCAGTTTCTTTTTCTCTCTTTCTCTCATTTTGCCTAAGAGCCATTTTGGGTTTTCATCCTAGTCACACATCATGTTTCTTAGGCTCACATCTCACCCACATTTAGCCTCTCATTTTGCCTAGGCCGCCCTTTTGGTTTTTTGACCTATCCGGGCCCCCAATGTTGCCTAAATTTTCCTCTTGGGTTTTCAACTTAGCGGGTTCATTTTTATTCTTTTTTTCTTCAAAATCTCCAAAAGTAATGGATTTAATCCATAAGCAAAGGAAAAATATCATGAAAAAAAATCTAAAGTGTCTACCATCCAAAAGAAACAAATCATCCAAAATGAAGAAAAATAACATCAGAAAAGCAAAAACAAATGTCTCAAAAGCGCCAAAAACTACTCCCTCCCCACACTAGAATTCCACATTGTCCTCAATGTGGACAAAACATGGCAAAACAAAACAATAAAAAGTAAAGTTGGGGGAGATGAAATAGAGATGTGCTCACAATCCCTGCTGTGAGGAGGAATGACCATCTCCATACCTCTGCTAGTACTCGGCCATCCATGCCTCATTTCTCATACGTCGCTCTCTGCGCCTTGCTGCTCGTGGATCCTGTCATATGGGGCCACCAACCTGTACTCGCATATCCCACATTGCAGATGTGAGGTGGTCAATCTCCTCATCCATGTCAGTCATGAAATATAGTCTGCTGGAGGCTGCTGAGTGTAGCCATGACTGCTATGCATCGGGTTCGACATAATCAGATATAGCTGAATGCGGTGCGGAGAAGGCTGTGGCAGCTACTGCTGCATCGGGTCCTGCTGCGGTGCGTCCATGGCAAAGGGAATGTCACCCTCATCGGAGCGAATAAGGAGGTTCCTAAGCTCCCGCTCAAAACCTCTGCTGCACTCCCTATCTGGATCGATCGCCAAATCCGCCACCGGTGTGTGCCAGTCCAGCTTTGTACACTGGGGCTGTGGAAGCTTCATGAAAGTGATGCACCCAGTCCCGTACAACCACTGGAATGACTGCGGATCAGATGTAGTCTTGATCAAATAAAAGTTGACCATCCGGGTCAACGTGATGCGGTAGGAGAATCCTCGACCAAGCCTCGTAAATGTATCAGGAAACTCAATGCCCAAGTGGTCTTCCAGAAGTGTAATCATGAATCCTGCATAAATCTTACCCTTATCCTTCCTCAATGCCTTCATAATCCGCTGGACCCATAAATCTGTCCAACGTCCAAATCTCTTCCCCTCACTGGTCAGCTCCCATAAGAACTGGATCTCATCGTTGGGGATGTTTGTCACCTCAGCGTGACATAAGAGAGTAGAGGAGAGGAGGCGGTGCACAACCGCAGTGCCTGATGGATTATGGTGTTGTTCTTATCCCGGACATTGCATGTCTTCCGAGCGATAACGTACTAGAACAGAAAGCTCTCATCCATAGTAGGTGTGTCTCTCTGGGTCAAGCCTAGCACTGATCTCCGCGGTGTTCCACCCGAACGCTGTCTCAATGTCTGACAGAGTCATCTCATAGGAGCGATCATTCAAGTGGAAATGAATTAACCGCACGCTAGGCATCCCATTCACCCCTGTGTATGATTTGACAGTGAAAAGGAACTCCAGTGTATACCGGGGATAGGTGGGTGCTCCTCTAGATAAGAAACCTCCTAGACCCCCTTTGTCGAGGAGGCACAAAATTGGCTCCCCGAGCTGTAAGGTATCTAGAGTCGGTTCATCGACGAAGACGTTCTCCCTGGATCTTCCAGGTGGACAAGATGTCCCACCTTTGAGCATAAGCTCCGGTGATCTGACGCAAGACCATGAAACGGTCTGGGACTGGTGGTGATGCAGGCTAAGCTGCTGGAGGAGGAAGTGGAGGTGGAGGAGATGGACCTGCTCTCGCTCTCTTCTTCGGTGCCATGTTTATTCAATAAAACAAACACATCAGAGACGCAGTGAAAAAAGAGATGCAATAATCATTCGGATATTATTTCAAAACGTAATATTTACACTAACGAATATGCAACTTTTAGCAATTGTACTAATAATTATACTAAGACAAAATGAGATAGCTATCGAGCCTAAGCCAAGCTAAACTATAATCAAAATGTGGTCGAAGTAAACTAACTTAATCAAGGCCAAATTATAGCAAAACCTAAGTCAAATTCACAGTTATAATGATATGCAGAATTACAGCCATAAGTAAAACAACAGCCCAATTTACACCCTAAAGGCTAAGTCAAAATTGCCGGTAAAATCATAGCACAATTTTATCCCAATTCACAGCCAAAATCAGGAGAATTAATAACATTCGCAGTTAAAATGACAGTCCAAAACTAACCGTCCGTAATCAGAATAACAGCTACCCAAAATCCTAACCAAAATCACAGGCAGAAATTCCATAACTAATATTAACATCATCCAAACAATCCAATTAATTATCATATTCACGGACATCAATCCACAAAAATCATCAATACTAAGATTCTTCAAAACTGGCTAATATACAACAACTCATGAATTCAACGAGATAAAGCAATTAAAGATAATAGAATTGAAGAATGTTGCCGAATTGAAGTTAAGGATGGTGAATTGATTGAACCCACAATGGAATTGGCCCTAAAATCTAAAATCTCAAAATTCTATGGTTTTGAGTTCTTGGGTTGATTTGTGGGGGTTGATGATGTTTGGAACCAAAATCTATGAGGGATAGTTATTGGGAGTGAAATGGTTGTGGTTTTAGGGTTAAACCAGTGCAGAATGGTGGTGGTGAGCGGCAGAGAAGCTAACAATCGGCGGCGGCGAGGTTGAGAATGGGCAGAATAAACTATTCTGCCTATATAACAACTACAGAGCATGCAAGAAAAGAGAGTAAAAAACTATAATTAACTAGTCTTAGGGGTATTTACGTAACATGATCGATTGATGAGTTTGATCATATATTCTATCACATATAACCATATAGACCTATCTTCATGCCTATGTCACATAATGTGGAGGTAGCCAGGATTTTAAATGTATGTCACATAAAGGTTCGTATGCCCTTCAAGAGCCACCTCACTATCTCCGTAATTATAATATGTGCTTCAATTGTCCTTTTCGATACCATAATTCATTCCCCATCATCTCACTCCCAATGATAACGAGCCTCCTCATAAAGGAACTAAGCCTTGCGTAGGTTGCAACCATTAGATACAAGGGTGATGACAATACATTCTAGGCACTCCACTATGGACCCCAACCTTAGGCCTAGAGAGACAAAGGAATTGGCATCTCATTGCTACAAACTAGCATGGTTATCTATCAAGGTAAGCCAATAATTTTCCTCGTTAGGGATTAGTCTAGCACCTCTAGCATACAATCACTTACACAACTAGCTAATTATAGTTAGAGTCTAACGATCAGGTCGGTACTCTCAAGGTAGCATAAATGCACTTATCTCCCCGGTACTCCCGAGCCTACAATACCCCTAATCTAACACTCCCAAGAAAGCATTTTATCCAAGAACAATATTATACTATGAATGAATCTATGGATGCATCATACAACATAACATGGCATATATCTTACAATAATATCATCCGCAAATAAAGCACAAATATAACAGGACATAAAGATAGGGTAATCTAAAAATCTCACAAAGTCAACATCAATTCATGTATACAAATATTACCCCAAGAAATAAACTACTCTAGAGACATTGAATCCAAAGCAATCATTGGATTCAATGCCATAAGGCAAAAACTAGAGAAATAAATTAAAAGGGGAGATAGCCTCCTTCTTCTTACCTACTCCTAGGAATAATAATAATAATGACTAAACTTAAACCCCAGGAGACTAAAGGAATTTTATATAGTAGGTGGGATTGGGCCTTAGAAAATCCCGAAAAGGTAGGAAATCCTAGCAGCCACGTCAGCACAGGTCGTGTAATAGAGCACAGCCCGCACCTCGTGCGCCCATGCAAATGCACACAGGTTGTGGTCTGGAGTCATCTTCTGGCATTCTAATCGCATAGCCCATGCAAAAAAACATAGGTTGCGGACTAGAGTTGTGTCTGTCGGCTTTCTGAGATCGCAACCCGTGAAAAAGCATGCGGACCACGGACTGGAGTCTTAATTCTTTATCTTCTAAGCGAGCGCGCTATGCAAGATTGTGCGGCATGTGCCTGGACTTAGTCTTCTCAGTACTGGAATGGAACGGGCCATGCAAATCTACATGGGTCGTGCCAGTCTTCATTTCTTTTGAACTTAACTCCTTTTCTTCGGCGCATCCATCTACAACCACATGTTTAGCTCTTGGCCTTCAATCTTCTACCATCCCTGAGAATAGCCTTCTAAATAGTCTGAAGTGCCTATGACCAATCTAAAAGTAAAATCTCACAAAGACATATCTAGACGCTCGTAGGGACATGACATCCATTAGATCTAAAGTAGGCCATAAAATGAGGGATTTAGATATGAAACCAAAAATGTTCATCTAAATCCCTTACAATGTAAACCTACCTAAATCTAGAAATCTAGCACACAAAAGATGACAAAAGGGATGTAAAATGCCTTAGGAATCACATACATTTATGGTCCCATCAAATATGTTCTGGTCATGATTAATAATCTGATATTCCCTATTTATTCTTTGTGTAGGATTATGATAAAATTAAGCTCCTTTTTTAATAGGGAGGCACTACAAGAAACAAGCCCTTTTCATCGATTCTACAGGACCTTTTACCTCAGTTTTTAGTCCTGGTGAATCGAGGTAAATACAGCCGGATTAAAAGGTATCTTTTTTACCTAGGTTCATAACCGAGGTAAAAAGAACCTTTTACCTCAGTTTTTAACTGACGTTAGATGTTTTGTGACCGAGGTCAGTCAAAGTTAGTAGGCCAACCATTATTGGTCATACCTGCAATATCGCTAAAACCAACATCGGTATCCACGGGTAAGCGACGTTAGCCATAGTAAGAAGGCATACAATGGGTGAGGAAATGGATCGATGTCATCAAAGTCGATGTTGGTCATATTAAAAGTGTCGTTGCAGCCGATTAAAAGCAACATCGCGTGCTGACATGGAACGGTAATTAATGTGACTTCATTTTGTTTGGCCGATGTTGCAAAAAAAATGCCAGTTCATGCGACGTCGGTCAAGTGTCATTTTGGCATCTGATTGTGAGACAACATGGATGAATTTGTTAGACATCATTTCTCGTATAATATTTAATATTTGATGACAAACCAAATGGTTCGTTGGTAACCAAGATATTTTATTTTTAAAATACTGACATTAACAATATATTAAAATATAAAAGGTTGCTACGAAATTGACATACTGGTTGTTGATTCTTCCTTGCGTACATTGTCCAGCAATAACAATTGCAGGAGGACTACGAAAATGACAAGTCCATTTTGGAAGTCCATTAATAACTCTCATTATCCGATTACAGCAAATGCACATGAAACAAAATTTATGCTAGATTTGGGTTCTCCCCAATGGATGAACAAATAATAAATCCAAGAGCATACGAAAAAAATCCTAACATGGAATGCTTGAAGGCGACGTCGCATGATTGAAGGACTAAAGTAGCAGTGTCCGAATGATAAGCGACGTCGAATATTCATAGATGTTCCATTCAGTTCTATCCAAATGTGACGTCAGTAAACATTTGGTCATATATCGTACAAGATGATGAACTGATTGACCTCGTACATTCAACTTCGGTTCATACTAAAATTTGATTATTGTCCAAAATTATCCCTAATATCATCTTTTTTTTCCCACTCCTTAAAAACATAGCATGATATTGGGAACACAATCAATATACACTATACAACATGTAACATAGTCAACATACTAAATTAAAATATTCAATAATTGTTCAATGGGGAAAAAACATGTAGAAGGTATGTTAATAAAATTGCTAAATGAACATGGAATGGATGGAAAACTACCTCAATTAATTTGAACCCGGAGATGCTCCATCCTAGGATACTTGCTGATGTTTGGGAAAAGAGATTAGAATGGGCTCTTGAGTAGTTGAAATGTAGTGAATGGAGAGAAAGGTGTGGAGTTGGGTTAGGAGGAAGTGTGTTGGAGATGAGAAATTAATGGATCTTGTTGCTGAATATGATTTAAATGAGATAGAGTTAGGGGGAAGGAGAAATTTGTTCAAATTTTTGGCTCAAAATATCGTTTCCCATTGAAAATTTCTATTCAACCGACGTCGGTTGAGTGTAAATCAATGGTTTGTTACATGCAAACCTTATGCGATGTCGTTTCTATAGGCCAAAGTATAATTTCTGAAAAGTGTCGTAACTAACTCGCTGTTAAGATTACGGGCCCTTTAAAAAGTTTCATCATACACTATCTGAGGAGATTGTGGTCCCACTCCATTAACCAGAGCATGACCAAATAGAAACCTTATGCTCATAACTTATTGAATTACATAAGGGTATCTCCAGTTTTGCATTTTGACTTCTCCCACTTTGTTGGATGGACGTAAGTGAAAAAATTGAAAAGTAAACCGGCACTCCCAAATTCAATTCCAATCTTTGTCCACGGGACCTTTGCAATCCCCAATCAAACTCATTAATTATCTACGGTCGTGATAAAGAAATTGGCCTGATCCCACTGAGACTTACACAAAATCTGGAGTTTATTCATTAATGATCTACGACCAGTGTGCAACGTTGCTTATTAATATTTTCTACAGTTTATCTAGCATCTAACGTCACACATTTTTTGGTTAACCATTTGGTTTTACCGAACCATGTGCGACTTCACTCTGTCATGTTGCATTCATATATTATTTGATTAACAAATTACTTGAATTGATTTGTAAGGAATAATTAAAATATGAATTTCAGGAATCATGTCTAACAATGTACGAGCGTCGTTCCCCGATTATGGTGAGCAATTTTATGTTTACATTTAAATTTCATTTCCTTGTATTACCAATATTCAAATTTAAATTATAATTATTTCCTTGACCATTAAAGATCTGTAGCGATTCGGATGATGACCGCTCATGAACTACGTTTGGCAACATCATTTTTCATTTCTTCCACACCCTAACGCAAATGAACTTCGGGGCAATTTCCATCCTCATAAGTAATCACTGTTTAGCATTAATTGTGTTTTAAAAAATATTTTTCTATACTTTACATTCATATTAACTGAACATGGTTTTTTGTTTATAATCTAGTATGTGCCTAGCCAGATTTTGGACCTCTTACCACCGTCATGTTGTGCTCAAATGCAATGGAAGGGAGTACCACATAAATTTCTCAGGGAACGGGTGGATGAAGACCCTGACGCCGAAGGCTTTCCAGCAGTTTCTTATTGCTGAGGAACTCGGGGTTGAGGAAGCGCTCTACTTCGAGCTGATCAATGATGCTGGCCCTATAGTTTTTAATGTTGAAGTTCTTCCCTATTGATATGAGTGGATGTTTTGCCTAAACTATGATCAAAACATCTACATTAAATGTGTTAATTCATATTTAGACCAAAATTTGTATTGTCAAATTTTCATATTTAATCTTTAATTTATAATCATTTTATTAACTATGTTATTTTAATGTTATTCAATCCTTAATATTTAACCTAACATACGCACAAGGTTTTAATAGTATTATCAATAACAAAACTAAAAATAATAATTATTGGGTATTGTTTCAATGAGTCGGGAACTAGAAAAATTTTGTTGCGAAATTTGTTTTAAATTGAACTCAAACTGTTGACTGATTGCTTGTTGGGCTAAACTAATTAGGCCCACCAAAGTCTGCAACGTTGTTAAGTGGTCGACACCATGTTTCCTGATCAGTCTATGGTGCAGCGTCACATACATCGAGGCGAAAAACACAATGATTCAAAACAACGTCATTTCGAAACGGGTATAAAAAATAGGACCCCGACAATCAGTTCTACCATATATTCACAAGGTTCCCGAGAATTCCAACAGTCTCCAACTTACTCTTATCTTCTCTCTTGGAAAAAGGTTTGTTTTTTTCTAATCTCCTAACACCCAAGTGTTGGAATTAATACCTTACAATGTTCGATCTGTGGTCTGTGAATGTGTTTTGATTTTTTGGCTATCTAGTTTTGTCTCAGATTTATGAGAGTGTAAACTTTCCTCCACTTTAAACATAGGCACAATGTTTGGGTTTGTCACCAAAGGGTTTTTGTTTAATTTGATGTTAATTAAGCTTCATTTTTTTCCAGTTTTATGTGTTTTTCCCGTAGTATCCTCTGATATATGCAACATTGCTATTCTGTTTCCCACAACTCGGCTCATTCGATTATAGTGCGATGTCGCATATTCTTATTTCTAGTAGCTTATTCTTCAGTTTGTGATGCCGCACTATTATCACGTGACCTTCGGTATGACCAAAATGTTATCGACACCGCATTATGACATCTAAGTGTACAATTGTTATGCATGTGTGATTTTGGTCTTATGTCGGCTATGTCTTCAACCTTAGCGACTGGTATGTGATGTCGCAGGTATATGTCGGTCATCCCACTGCTTTCGACTGACATGCACCTGCGACGACATTGCCGACTCGCTCCAAGCATTCCACATGGCAGTTCACACTTAACATTTTCTCTTTTGATGCATGACTAATTGCTGGCGAAAGATCATCCAATCCGCCCTTTTTTCAAGTCTTTCGCCAACGTACATATATATTTACTAGCTAACACATCTTCACACATTATAGCAACTAATACTCTTTGGTTTTTGTACAGTTTGCCGCACAACGTCGGAGTAACCTAGATCCTGTTTTCTTCAACCTTGACCATCATACGATGGCTTTTGATAGCCCACATTTTCACTGCATTCTCAAGCAGCAGAACTTTGGGAAAAACCCTACTTTGGTAAAACTTTTTAAATAAATACATATGCATAATTCTAATTAATATTTGTTTATGTGACTCAGTACATCCCGTGTGAGATTGTACCACTCTTACCGACTAAGAAGATCCCCATAGTGATGTGGTGCTATGGGACAGAGTGGCGTATGAACTACTCGAGGCAAGGTAAGATCAAGGCCCTTTCCTCAAAGGGTTTTTGCAAGTTCTTTAGAGGAAACAACCAACACATCGACACACCTTGTTCTTTGAGGTGATAGAAGTTGGGGGCCCAATTGTCTTCAAGGTCATCATTGTCCAAGCTGATTGAGTTTATTGAATTTTCAGTTATGTTAGAACTAAGACAACTCTTATTCAAATTTATGTACTATTTGTATGGATATTTTCATGACTATTGTTTTTATAATTATTTAACTATCTTATTTGAATATTATATAATTGACTACGTAAATGTGCTATTTGATTTGTGCATGATTTGTATAAACCATTTTATAATTCTAAGATTAAAAACCATTGAACAAATGGTGTACTGGACGTCTACGAAAGAGGGGAGGATTTCTAGGATATTTAGTAGCACAATGATTGCTAGTTATTGTAGTGCCTAATTTTCTTTTACATACCCCTAAATTAATCATGATGACGGGATATTGGGTGGAGAGAGACGCCAAAATGGGGACAAACGCACGACCATCATTCTTTTATAACACCATCAAATTATTTACTTTAATGTAACTTTTACATATTTGCAACTTCGGTAGTCAATTGCATCACATGTCGGTGCAAGTGAAGTTTAATGCGAAATCGGGCCACCTATTAAAACAATATTTGCAATGTCGCACTCTATTCATTAACATTATTTTACCTCATTTTTTAACCTTTTACTTCGGTTCATATAATAACCAAGGTAAAAAAAAGTAATTATTATCCTCACTTTTTTTATAAACGAGGTAGATAATATCTTTTACTTCAAAAATAACCGAGGTAAAAAGTTTGATGTTAACAAAAAAATCGAGGTAAAAGGAGTAAAGTAATAGGTCTTTTTCATGTAGTGAGGTCATTTATGAAAATTGCTCGCACAAAGATTGATTAAAAAGTGATTATTTAACTATGGAATTCGAAGGGGGTGAGGTGGCATATAATATTTATAAGAACATTAATAACTACCCAAATAAGGTGCATTCTCTTTATTTTATTAATGATGTTGATTCCATTGTGCAAGATGTCTATGATACTGCATGTTTGGATGAGTTGAAATCTGTAGATTCTACCGTATACTCTAACCCGTTGGAAATTGTGGCTAAAATGTAAATCAATGGGGAGAACATCTGGATTATAAGGAATGTGTCAATTTCTGAAATTTAAGGGCGCCGGGCAAGATTCATTTGGAAATCTGGTTGTGTATGAATTAAAGACGAATGTAGTGAGAAAGAAATTTAAACAAGGAAACAAAGTCCAAATGTTTGGGCCTCACAATCCACTCTTCCCAAAAGTTAACAGAATTGAATGGACTGGTCCATACATTATGGTTCAAGTTTTTCCCCATAGAACAGTTGATGTGTGACACGAGAAGTTTGGAAAAGTATTCAAGATGAATGGCTTGGTTGAAACTCTACCCGGAGGAGTTCAAAAAGGAAGTGATTGATGACTTGGTTCTTTTGGAAGCGAGAGTTAATAAGTAACTCTTACAAGGTTATGTCGATCCAATGACATCAAACAAAGGTGATGTTTGGGAGGCAACCCAAGGTATGTGAACTTTTTATACTACTAATTTCTTGTATGAATTTTCTATTTTTCCAATCTTTTGAGTTTTGAGTAAACATATATGTAGACTAAAGATTTGCAAAAAAAAGATTACGTCGTGGCCGTGGTTACTATAGCCGCAGTCGTGGAAAAGGTTATTTAATTTGAACAAATAACTCAAAATATAATAATTCCAAAATTTTGAATTCAAATTAAAATTTAAACTCAAATTGTCCCAACTTCCACCTCCCACTTCACCCAATCATAATACACTTCCCATAAATAACCTCTACATTTCCACAGCTATATAAACTACCCGAACTATCCCAAATCAACCACACCAGCACCTATTCTCCACCCAATATCCTATATATAACTACCCATAGTAAAAGAATCACCATGTTGACGCCGCCGTGAGTTTTCTGGCGATATCTCCGCCACACCCATCATGCTCACAGTAAGTGTTCTTCTTAACTTCAACTTTTATTGGTTTGTACACCAACATCATCTTGTATATGTGATTAAATTCAAGAATTTTGGATGGAGATAAGAGAATATATTTTAGGGCTCGGACTGATATCTTTAATTGGCTTCAGGAGAGAGAAAATACGCCCACTAAATTTCATGATGCCCCTACTCCTGAAACCTTGGATGTAATTGATTATACAGAGATCCTACTAGAGCATGGGGATTTGTAAAAAAAATTCATGTAAATACCCCTACTTATTAGGATTTGACTTGTGAATTCTTGGCAAGCTTTATTGTTGTTTTTGGTGATAGTGGTCATATCCACCATATTAAGTTTATTACAAAGAAATTATTGGGAGGTTGTCACCATAACTCTAAAATATATATAAAAAAATTAATACCTATTGCTTCCAAAGCAAAAAAAAGTGCACGGGTCGTGATTATTGGCATGGCTCGTGCAATCAGTTTGTACCACATGAAGGTCCAAGACAATGGGCAGTGCAAATCTACACATCCCATACATGAAGAGCTACTAAAGAACAAGCCCCTGTCTATGGGACGTGAAAATGTGCACTTCGCGTGCAATCAGAAGCTAGAAATCACAAGTCCCGGCTAACGGGTATTACGAATCCGTATGGCCCATCCGATCAGTTTCAAGCACAATATCCTTCCGGTCGATGTCCTGTGCAATACTGCATGGTCTGTGCCATGCTGGCACCAGGGCTTACAACTTGGGCTTTTTAAGGCCCATTTATCTTACCCTATATAAATATCTTCAGCCTCCTAGGGTTAAAAAAAGTAGTCATAGAATAATTTAGTTAGGTAGGATAGGAGGCTAGGAGAATTCTCTCTAGGGTTCTCTCTTCTCTCTTCATTTACTACTTAAATTCATGGAATGTAATCCAATGATTTTCATTGATCTTATGTTAGTAGAATAGTTTATTTCTTGGGAAATAGTTGTAAGCATAATTTGACATGATTTGTTAGACTCTTTAGATTCACCCTATTTCTCTAGGGTTCTCTCTTCTCTCTTCATTTACTACTTAAATTCATGGAATGTAATCCAATAATTTTCATTGATCTTATGTTAGTTGTAAGCATAATTTGACATGATTTGTTAGACTCTATTTCTCTAGGTTATAAATATTGCGCTTAATTTGTAGTTTAATTTCTTATTGTAATTTATGTTATGAGATATTTTAAGATGCACAATTGATTTATTTCTTGGATGATAACGTGCTAGACTTTAAATGCTAGTTTGGGAGTGTTGGATTATTGGTGCTATGGTAGTCTTGTTGGTACCGAGGGGATATGTGCAATAGATATGTCTTATGAATGCCGAGATGGTAGAAAATAATCTTAATAGGGTAGTCATGTGATAAATTTGATGTTAGGAGGATCGTAACTATCACGTTGGTGTTATTAAAATCCTAACGGGGGAAACCCTAGCTTACCCCCAATAACTGAGCTTTTTTTTTGTTTTTGGCGACTAGGGCGGCGCAACTCTAGAGTGATCACGAGGTACTTATGTCCTCTTTTTTTGAGTTCTAGGATGGGTGCTTATAGTGGAGGTCCTAGTTTTGTGATTGATTTTACTCCTGAATCTAATAGTTGTGACATACGCAAGGTATAATTCCTTTAAGCGGGGGCTTGTTAGCACCGGGAGTGAGCTACAAGGGTGCTCAATAGAGAAGTGTACCCCTTGCAAGTTACGGAGGAGGTGAGATGTTAAAGAAGGGGAAGAACCAGCTGTGTGAAAGACGGTGGGAGTTCCTGGGGAATTAACATCTTCACACTATGTGATATAACATGAAAATATGTTGATAGGTTCTTATGTGAATTAGAGTCTAGGATCAAATCTATACGTCTATTATGTGATTCAAATAACACCAAGATTAGTTATATCATAATTTATCTCATTTTACTTGCATGCTTGTAGTTTTAGCAGCTCAAACACAAACCCACTCCCCTTGTTACTACTAGTTATTCTTGACACACTGTTGGGGTGACGTCCAAGAGTGGATTATGGTAAGCTGACCTTTAGGCTCTAATATCTTTGTGGATGACACTAGACTTACCACTATCTAAGTTTATTGTAGTTAGGAGTACGGTTAGGAACCACATTAGAATTTCTATCTTTGACCCCCAGCGCTCGTGGGTAAACTCTTTTTGAACAATCATGCAGGTGTAGGTCATCCATGAAAAAGAGAGATTTTCCTAAGGGTTCGTGAATATAAGTATAGATACAAATATATTTAGATAAAGGGGTGGTTGGGTTTCCTAAGTTATGAAATGAAAATACAAAGCAAATAGCATATAAGAGAAAGTTTGTTGATCATGCAAATAACTACAAATAAAGGATTAAACACAAAGTATGAAACCTTGGGCGCAATTAATTTCCACATCCAAGCCTCTTATCAATCATTGAATCAATAACCTATTTAATCATCTTGATTACCTATTAAGGAGGTAAACCTCTCATTCTTCTTAAGTGTAATTTACAAGAATGATCAACGAGTATTTATAAATCTCACTGATGATCGCTTTAGATGATCGAAACCTAAAGACATCCCATTAATGGCATTATGCACGAAGAATCAACAAACATAACAACACCTACAAACATTCTACCAGTGTCTAAGCATTTAACCAGTTCATGCATTTCCTAGGGTTAATCAATAAAGTTTAACATTCATGACTCTCGCATTTTTGCTACCTTAGGATAAACATGAAAAATATTATAAAATTATCACATTCACCTAGCAATTATAACATGATTAACTTAATTAGAAATCTCAACTTCATGTTCTTGGATGACATGTCAAAAGAGATGAATTAGCTATTTTTATCTTAATTTCTAACATTCTATCATACAAACAATCCATATCCACACATTTCTAACAAATTCATGAAGCTAAAATCAACATTAAAAACATAGGAAATACATGTTACTCAAGAGATCTAAATAGTGTTTAAAAGATTCTCACCACATGGGCTTGAAAGTTTAAATCAATTGCTCTAGAGAATAAAACTAGCCTAAGTAATAAAAACCCATAAAAAATCTACAAGAAGTCATTGAAGAAGTGAAAAAACTAAAAACAGATGAAGAAAAACTAGGGTTGGCCCCAAGTCGGTCTCACCCAAATGGGGAAGAAGAAGAGGCTATTTATAGTACGTGGGAAGGAAAAGGAAAAAAGAGAGAAAAGTGCAGCAGAGATTCGCCCAAGTGGATTTTCATTTGATTTAGAAAGTGTACAAAAAGCCCAAAATAGATAACAGTGCATCAGAGATTTGTGCGGGTGGATTTCCATTCACACGAGTGAACTGGCCATTTGCAGCTTCTTGTTTTGCTTCCCATGGGTGAACCATTGATCCGTTTCGGGAGTTCAAGGAGTCATTTTTATAGTACTTGCAAAGAAAAATCCAATGATGCTATCCATGGACACCAGTTCATACCAGATTATTATCAAAACCATGTCCAAAACCCTTGTAATTAACATATCCTCTACCACTTTGTAAGTGGTATTCCATATGTTTCCATCTTTCTTCACTCTATCATGTACCACTTTGTAAGTGGTATTCGTTATTCCAAAACCCTTGCGAGTAACCTTCGAATTCATTCTTATAATCCTCTAATTTTTAAAGTATGTAATTCTTTAAAGCAACACCTACAATCTATTACAATTATAAGTATAAAATGTGCTAAGAAGAGAGTATAAAATGAGCACGTCACTTATGTATGAAATCTTGATAGATGCACTAAGATAAGTACTTGGGATCACTGGTCAACCCACAGAGGATTGGATATATGTTGGTGATATGTATCGATATTTTTGGACTGCTTCAAGAAATGATACATTCAACACCTGAGGTAAGTACAACTACAAAATCACTAATCCATGTTTGAGGCTTGTGCACAAGGTTTAGCTCTTGCCTTCTTTAGGAAATGGGAGATTAACAAGATATCAATGAGTGATTTTAAATGGATTTGGTGTTTGATGCCCAAGAGCCAAGTTTCACTTGATTGGTTGGAGTTGTTCGTGCCGAGTTGAATCAAGATACAAAAATAATTTGTTTTTCTCATAGTACTGGCGAGATATATGCATAGCAGAGTGATTTGAGTGGGGATATACGCTACATTGTTGGAGAAATAAGATCGCATGTTTGGCTAAGTGACTGATTTATATGGCTAGATGAGGGAGATAATGTGCCGCGAAGAGGAGCTTTTCAAATAATGTGGCTTCTTTCCACCACCTCAATGATTTTCTACCACATTAATCTTAGTATTTCCTTACATTAAAGACAATTAAACCTTTAAGTATTAAGAAGGGATGATACTTGCTTATGTGTATGTTGTATTTTGAATTGTTTTTGAAATTCTGAGTAAAAGAAATTGAAAAAAATTAAAAAACAGTATTAAGATAAGTCGAAAACCCAAGATAGAGGCTTAATTAAAGAGAAGGTAGCCTGATCAGTATTAGGTTGGTGCAATAATAGGCTAAAAAGAGAATAAGGAAAAAAGGAGTGGTTAAGTGTAAACCTGAAAAGGTTCCTAAGCAAAATGACAGAAAAGAAATTAAGGATTTTTAGAACTTGTTCTATGTTTAGCATGATTGATGAGACCTTAATTGCATGTATTTTCCGAAACATTTAACATCTCCTTTATTGTATTTTTGTTAGTAGATTACTAGATTTAGGTAGTTTACATCATAAGGGTTTAGATAACCATTTTTTGTTTTCGTATCTAAATTCTTCATTTTGTAACCTATTTTAGGCCTAATGGATTTTTTTACGAGCATCTAGATCCTTTTTGTGAGCTTCATTTGTAGATCGCTCATAAGCACTTCAGATAGATTTTAGAAGGCCATAACAAGGATTGAAGATTGAAGACCACGAGTCTAAACGTGGTAGTAGATAGTTGCGGAAAAGTAAGGCGCAGATTTTGAAGAATGACATAGGCTGTGTAACTTAGCACAGCTTGTGCCACAGCTCGTGCTAGGGGAATGATGCGAAGAATACGGGTCATACCATCTAGAACTGGCCGTGCTCAGAAGTTAAAGGAAAATGAAGGCCAAGCGATGGGTCGTGCACTTTGGCATGACCCATGTCATTAGAAACCAAGGAATGATGCTCTAAACAATGGGCCATGAACTTCAGCATGTCATGTGCCATCAGAAGCAAGGGCATGATGCACCAGATGATGGGTCGTGCACTTTAGCATGGTCGTTGCCATCAGAAAGGGCAACAAATTCCCTCCAGTTCATGCCTCGTGCCTTTTTTCACGAGTCGTGTTGGCCAACACGTGCACTGTGGCATGAGGCATGCCAGCGTGGACTACGTGACTGCTAGGGTTTTCTCTGTTTTGGGCCATTTAAGGCTCAAAACTCATCCACTATATAAACTAGCCTAGTATTCTAGGGTTTAGCCACTTGATATTATTGTTATTCCTAGTAGTAGGCAGGAAGAATGGAGGATCTATCATTTTTTTTCTTTTTTTTTCTCTAGTTCTAGCCTTATGGCATTAAATTCAATGATTTCTTTGGATTGAATGTCTCTAGAGTAGTTATTATTTTGGGGTAGTATTTGTATTCATGACATAATTTATGATTTTGTGATATTTTAGATTACCCTATTTTCTATGTCCTATAAATATTTTTGTATGGTTTGTATTTTCCATTCTTGTATGATTTATGATCTATGCTTTATGATGCATCCGTAATTCTATGAATAGTATAATATCGTGCTAGGCTATATTTCTATCTAGGGAGTGTTATGTGTGGGCCATGGTATTCTCGATATTACCGGGGAGATGAGTGCATTCATGCTATCTTGAGAGTACCGGGGCGATCGTTGGGCCTTAAATCGAATTGGCTAATGGTGTGAGTGATTGCATGTTAGGGGCGCTAGACTAATTCCTAACGAGATGAAATCATTGGCTTACCCCAATAGATAAGCATTCTAGTTTGTAGCGATTAGGGTCATGGCAACCCTAGAGTTATCACGAGCTGCTAATTTCTTTGCCTTTCTAGTCCTAGGGTTAGTATCCATAGTGGAGTGCTTGGGACATATTAGACTCACTCCCATATCCAATAGTGTTATTAGTGAGGGGTTAGGTTCCTTAGAAGAGGCTTGTTGGCATTGGAAGTGAGGTTATGGGGATGGAAAGTGGAGTCGGACGGATTGGAGCGCATCTCTAATTACGAAGGCGGTGAGATGGTTTTTACGGAGCAGATGCTTTGTGTTACAGACATTGTGAATTGTCGTCCATCTTCATATTATGTGACATATGCATGAGAATAGGTTTATATGGTTATATGTGATAAAATGTAGATCAAAGTCATTAAATCATTCATGTTAAGGAAATACCCCCAAGACTAGTTAATCATAGTTTAAGCCATGTTGCTTACATGCTTAGTAGTTTGTTAGTCATAATCCCCCCCAATTATCTGTTTAAAGTACTAGCTATTCCTGACACACAATCGAAGTGACGCCTGATTATAGGTTGTGTCAAGCTAACCTTTAAATTCTAATGTCTCTGTGGACGACCTTGCACTTGCCACTATCTATATTATTGTAGTTAGCAGTGAGTACGGGAGCAACTTTATAAATTTTATCTTTGACACTTAATGTCCACGGGTAATTTGCCCCGTTGTAGATGTCCCCGTGGGTGCAGGTTAAATTTTCGCACCGTTCTAGGGAAACTAGTTTAAATTTATTGTTAGCTTACATAACTAGTTGGTAGAGTAGTTTGTACTTTTATTTTTGGTAGCTTTTTGTTGGATGTCGTGTAGAGCTTCTTTGATATCTTTTCTTTGTTATCCTAATCTTGCAGTTTTTAATGATAAATGTGGATGCATCATGGCTATCTACAACCTTTTGGTCTGGAATAGATATGATCATTATAAAGGGGTGATTTTATCTCTGCAAAGTATGTTAGGCTGAGAGCTACTTCAGACCTTCATACTGAGATTTTAGCTATAAATGAAGGTTTTCTGTTCGAACAAACTTTCTCTACTAAATTAGTAGTGGAATCAGATTGTATCAGTGAAATAAGAATGGTGAATGACCCCTTTTTGGCACACTGGAAATCATATAACCCAGTATATAATACCCATAAGCTTCTTGATTCTACTTTGCTCACTCACACACTTAGGGAAGGAAATCAAGTGGCTGATGCTATTTCTAAATTACAAATGACTGGTGGAATCTTAGATTGGTCATATCTTAACCGGAATATCAAAGGACTTGTTTGTTTAGATAAACAACAAATCCCTTATATAAGGTTTCATATATAACACAAGAATGGATGATGCTGATAATTTTCTTCTATCTACAGGGCAAATGGTGGACAGAATATGCACGTTGGACTAACTGCATTTTAGAAGAGTGGCTTCTGTCTACAGGAATTGATGCTGACGGTTGCACTCCATAGCTCCAGGTTTATTGTTGCACTCCATAGCAGCAGTATATTTGTTTCTGATTCACTCTATAGCAGCAGTGGCAACATTAGAGAGTTGCTACATGTTTTTTGGTCTTGATGAAGTTTTTGGCCAACTACAGTCAGATCTACATTTCTTTTGGATCCCTTCGTGATTACCTCCAGTCCCTTTAAACATATGCTTCCACTTAACACGCATATGGATCGAGGCACCTATTATTTAGGTGCTAACTAGTTCTCTTTTAGGTTTAGAACTAGTTCTTTTGAAATACTTTTCAAAGTATGCATATTTAGAGTTACAAATTTATGTAATTAGAAGTCTGGCCAAGCTAATTTCGACATAGGGGTGGAGTTCTTATGAGTTGGATCACTTCACTCTGTAATTATCTCTCTTTAGAAATCAACTCTTCATGTAATTATACTTAATTTTTTTTTATAGGTTAGGGGCGCCTAATATATGCCCAGCACCTTCATGGTGCCTTAACTTTAAAAAAAAAAGTTATCCTAATCTTGTGTGCTAGTGTTTCTTTGTGGACCTGCATTGTATTGTTCCAAACTTATGGTACATACCGTACAATTAACTCAGGAACCTTACACTACTTACTAGAAAACACAGGTTGGCGAAAAAGGAGGAGAAGAAGGGTTATTGAGGTAGTTCCACAAAGGCCAACTATAGAGGTTGAGATTGAGAAAGTGATCAGGGAGGAAGATAACTAAACACTCAAGGATTTGATGGCTCCTAACTTAGAGAATCAACCCATGTGTATCATCTTCCAGCCTATTCCACCGAACGTCGCATGTGAGTTGAAGAGTGGTATGATTCGGTATATTCCTACATTCCAAGGGATAGCTGGCAAGGATCCCAACAAGCATCTGTCTGAATTCCACTTCATCTGAACAAATATGAAACCACCCGTAGTCTCTGAAGAGGACTACAACTTGAGGTTCTTCTCCTTCTCACTTTGAAATGTGGCCAAGGACTAGTTGTATTACTTTCCTCCCGGATGGATATAAAGAGTCGTTTCCTCAAAAATCTCTTCTCAGCTTTCAAGTAAGTTGTTCTGAAGAAGAAGCTGTCTAATATATCTCAGTTCCCAAACAAGATGCTTTATGAGTATTGGAAAAGGTTCAAGAGCTACTTGCTAGTTCTTCTTTCCATCCTTTCAAGGATAGGAACTTAGTATATTATTTCATTGAGGGACTTTGTGACGATAAAATGAGAATAGTGAACATAACGTGCAATAGCCAACAAGAGTTTCAAAGATGCCATGGTGCTTTTCGAAGAAATGGCCAATGAGACAAGGCAGTTTGGGACCTGGACGAGGACTAAAGTGGTGGATGAGGCAACTCACTCCCCTAAGTTAGAGGAGCAAGTCCAAGACCTTGCTTCTATAATGAAGAAGTTTATGAAGGAGAGAGCTCATCGGGTGAAGGTCTATGGAGTGTGTAGCTTGGATCACCCCATAGATATGTGCCTGCAAGTGGTGGAAGAATTTGAGGAGGTAAATGCCTTGTATCATAATGGAGGAAACCGGATATTTGGTAGGGGCCAACAACAAGGGTTCTATGGGAACCAAGGAGGAGACAACCACCAAGATCCCTATGCCAAAACCTTCAACCCAAGGTACCATGATCACCCCAACTTTCGTTGGCATGATAACTAACAAGAGAAAGGAAATGAATATAGGGGCGGACAAGGTTACAACTGAGGAGGTGCTCCACTGTAACCCTACCCGAAGGGTGGAGGAAATTCTAAAAACTGTGGGGCCATATACAAGTCGGAGAGGGAAGAAGTTTTGGAGCTTATTGCTCAGGTGATAAAGAGAAATGAGATCTTTGCTGAGCAAACTAGGCGCGATATTGAGAAATTAGGCACGAGGGAATTCTCAAGTATAAAGAACCTTGAGGTTCAAGTGGGACAATTGGCCACCTCAATTAGCCAACTCGAGGCAAGAGACTGCGACAAGTTTTCTTCCTAACTCAAAATAAACCCACGGAATGTGAGTGATTTATAGTTAAGGAGTGGGACAGAATTGAAAGAGGCCAAGAAGGAGAAATTGCAAGAAAATGATGAATTGGTGGAGAAATCCAAGTCCACATTTGAAAAAAGAGATATACTCGTTGAGGAGGAGTTCGAGCAAGGGCCCCCAACCACTAAAGTGAAGGAAGACAACCCTCCAACTCCATTCTCGGAGGCTTTGAGAGGAAAGGAAAAAGTTTCATCCAACAAGGAGCAAATTTGACATGTCTTCAATAAGTGTGAGATTAGTATCCCACTTCTAGATGTAATTGATCAAATCCCACTTTATGCTAAATTTCTCAAAAATACATGTACTAAGAAGAAGCCTAAACCTATAAAAAAAATGGTAGGGAAAATGAAAATAGGGGGAATTGCCACATTAGCTCAGAGAAGTCTACCAAAGATGTGTGACGATCCTGGTATGTTTTCCATTCTCATGCATTTTGGTGGTAAGCTAGCCAAGGATTCCATGAATGATCTAGAACATCTATAAATGTCATTCCATATAGCTTCTATGAGACTCTTGATTTAGGAGAGCTTAGGGAACTAGGGTAGTCGTCCAATTGGATGATCCCTCTCAAGCTAGTCCTATAGGTCTCGTTAAGATTGTGATTGTTAGAGTTGATAAATTAGTGTTTCTGACAGACTTCTATGTCCTCGGTGTATTTCATAATGGAGTTGCACCCACAATTTTTTTGGGGAGACCATTTCTAAAAACATTGAGGACCAAAATAGATGCCCACCTGGGAACATTAACCCTAGAAGATGACATAGATAGAGTTGGCTTTCAAATTTACAAATCTAGTCATGGATCATCTACCTCTTCTTTTGCATGGTATAAGTATTAGTGATGAGTATGATCAATTTTAAATGTCTTGCATGAATGATAGTGTTGAGAGTCCTTGCATGATTGATGAGGAGTTACATGTTAAGATCTTTAAGTTTGATAAAGATGTTGATTATTTTAGTACATTGCATGACTTTAGCGTTACTATGCCTATGGAGAATTGTTTTTCCATGTCTTTAAACACTAAAATGAAGAAGTTTGTGGAGCATGGGAAGGAATTAAAACCTCTCAAACCTCCTCCAAAACTCAAGTAGAAACCTAAAGTCTCAACATTGGCTAAAGTTGAACATGAACTCCAGATAAGGGATGAGTTTAAAGGTAAGAATGACTCCTTGTGGAGACCTCTCCACAAAGATGTCACCATGGGTGGAGTCGTGGATGGCGACTCCGGAGATCCGACGGTAAGGTTGAATTGATTAAAATTTGAAAGTAGGAATAAGTCGTGAGGACGACAATAAATATACCGTGCTTTTATTTTTATTTTTTTGTGTTCATTTTTAGTTTTTTTAGTTGTGTGTTTATCTTGTTGAAAATATTTTTTGTTCGAATTTATGGTTTGAAATTGATTTAAATCGAGTCTTGAGGTTTTGGTTAGGAGGAATTTAAATTTGGAGTGAAAAAGTTGCAAAGGGGTTGAAAATTCCAAGGAGTGTCCAGGGGTATAGCTCGTGTAAGAACATATGAATTTGGGTGGAAGTACGGGAAGGAGGTGCCAAAGACACATTGGCAAGGTCTTCCGTTGTCTTTGGGCAGTTTTTGGAGGAACTTAGCGGGATTGGATAGGAATCGTAGGGGAAGGAATACCGCAATAGTACATCCAGCATTACAGTATATACCCAACACCTCCTATCTATGGGTGTTCTATGTCATGGAGAAATCGCTCACTGCCTTAACAGAGACGTGCAAATTATATGGGCTATCACTCCGAAGGGAAACATCTATCTTAACATGGTGGAAATGTTTGTGGAAGAGTGTATGTTCATAGGGAATAAGAGGGCTAGAAATATACCCATTGGGGGTATGGTTGATCTCCTTATGAGCTACATTGGACATGAAGCACCTCCCCGCCTTCCCTCGGCGAACGTAGGTTGTACGAGAACGAAGTACACCATGGAGAAGTTGGTGAAAGCTTCCATGGTTTCCACCACCACTACGGGAATTCGGTATGTATGGTTATATGGTGGCGCAAGTGTGTGTGTGTGTAACTTCATAGTGCTTTCGCAACCCGAGCGTATGGCCATCACTCATGACACCACTTTGGATGAGCTATTTATAGCCCCCCAATCCTAGGTTAGAGAAGGTCTTATATGACACCTTGCCAGCCCCGAATGTTGACCTTAGAGAGGAAGGAGAAAATTATCAAAGAGTACAATACCCTACTAGGGGCCTTCTTTGACCAATTTTACTTATTTGGGTAGCAACTCGCGAGTTCGGCCCAATTAGTGCAAGAAGTTAGTCATGCGCTAGGTGGGATGAGCTTACAAATGGACGAGTACGGGATGAGGCTAGACTCTAGTGATGGAAGCATGAGACATTGTGGATCCAGGCTCGAATCCATTGAGCAAAAGGTGAAAAAGACTGTACACGAGAAAATGAAAAACATCCAAAAGTTACAAACAACAAATCCTAACACCTAAACCTCATCCGGAAAATGAAAAACATGAACACGGGAAAAAAGACTCTATAAACATCAACCTATATCACAAAAAAAAAACTACAGCCATCAACTCATATAAACTAAACCTCAACCAGAAAATGAAAAACATCAACACTAGAGGGGAAAAACTACAAACATCAACTCATATCACCCAAAAAAACTACAAACATCAACTCATATCACATAAATCTCACCCGATAAATGAAAAACATCAACATAAGAGAAAAAACTACAAACATCAATCAATATCACCCAAAAATGTACAAACATCAACTCATGTTACCTAAACCCGAAAAATTGAAAACATCAACATTAGAGGATAAATAGCTACGAACATCAACTGAAAACCATAAAACATTAAAAAAAAGATTAAGCTATCAAATTAAATATCAACCTCAATGTCAAACTGAAAATCATAAATGTTAATTAAAACTAGAAAAACATCAATTGAAAATCATAAAATAAATTTAGAAGTTAAAAAAACCACAGAAACATATTAGATGTGCATATCACGAACAAGTGTTAATTAATTCATTTGAAGAATTGATTAAATTGATTCATTCTGTGCACTTGACTGCAGCAAACAAAATTAAATGGTAACATAAGGTAATCTACCGCATTAATTGACGAAGGTGGCTACATTGACGATGACTCAAGTGCCTCGTCGTAATTGATGAATGTATCGCGTTAATTGATGAAGGTAAACGGCCAAAGTGCCGCGTCAGCTCCTTCTCCTTTATTCAATTGGCGATTCAATTTGGGAGGTCAACGTACCTTTAAAAATATAATTTAGAAGTGCTAAATACTTCCTAATTACAATTAAGTAGATAGTGGCAATATGATAACAAATCACATTAACATACTCATCTAAAAATATTAACATCACATTACACAACAAGAAGTTCTAATTCCATGTTCTTGGATTTTCATCCCAAAAGTGAGGAGAAATTGTACACTTTCCTAATACTCTAACATTTAATCATACAAACACTTCTGGTTCTCAAACAACCCAAAATATAAATGAAGTAAACATTAACATTAATGACACAGTAAATGCTCAACAATAAATGTTCATGAAAGAGCAAAATATAATCTCACTACATGGGTTTGAAAGATTCAATCAATCGATCTCAAATGATGAGTTTAGCTACTACACAAAATAAACATTAACAACAATTCAAACATAATCTAAGATGAAAATAAGATGAAAAGTGGAAGAAACTAGGGTTTTGAAAGTACGAAAATCGGGAAAGAAAGGTGTGTGAATGAGAGAGGATAAGATGGTATTTATAGTACAAAAAAGTCGAAAAAATTATGGGCAGCGACCTGTCGCGACTCGTACAAGCAGAGTTGGTTGCCCTTTATTGCCTTCTTCTTCTTGTCTAGTTGTAGTCATCTCTTCTTCACGTCTTCAAGTCTTCATGGTCTTTAAACCTCAATCTAAGTCTTCAAATCTTCAAAGGTAGTTTTCAAAGTCTTCAAACAATTGCCTTGTCACACAAAATCATCTAGAAAAGTAACAAGAGCTCAAAAATCACTCTTAACTCTTATTAGAGAATTTCAAGGCAAAATGCAACATTTAAAGCACAAAAGTCTACAAAAGTGAATACAAAAGATCCCAAAATCACCGTATAATATGGACTCATCAAACATCCCTATACTTGAACCTCACCCGTCCTCGAGTAAGAAAAGATTCAAGAACACAAAGAAATTCACATGTCCCCATCTTAATACTAATATTCTCCCGATCAAAGGCTCACAAAAACTCTCAATATCATAAGTCCCAAAATCGAAGATCAAATGAGAATTTTATCACAAACAACCCCAATTCCTAAATCTACCCAAATATACCACCTATCAATTAGCTAATTCCCATAAAACCATTTCCTAGCCCCGAATTGATAATCCCAAAATCCAATGGCATCAAGTGAAGTCAAACCCATATAAAATTTTCAAACATATACTTCACTTCATACCAATATATCGAACAAAAAACTAAACATACCAAGAATTAAGAATTTCATAATCATACTTCGTTCCACCCCCCCCCCCCCAAATTACCCAATCCCAAGAAGTCATATGACGTTAGGCTACCCGATCCATCTATATGTCAACCGCAACGTTATGACTCCAACGCTGAAAAATGAGTAGAATTGTAAAAAAAAATCTTTTTTTCTCTTTCTCTCATTTTGCCTAGGAGCCCTTTCGGGTTTTCATCCTAACCACACATCATGTTTCTTTGGCTCACATCTCACCCCACACATTTAGCCTCTCATTTTCGTCAAAGTCGTCCTTTCAAGTTTTTGGCCTATCCGGGCCCCTAATGTTTCCTAAATTGCCCTCTCGGATTTTCAACTTAGAGTGTTTTTTTTTTATTTTTGTCCTTTTTCATTTTCTATTTTTTAAAATTATTTTTTTCAGTAGTCCGTATTTTTCCAATCAAAAATAGCAAAAAGTTTCCCACATGTTGAAGCTACTAAAAGCGTCCAAATACGTCACAAAACAAAGCATCCAAAACCAAAAACAAAAACATCCAAGAGAAATAAGTCTAAAGCTAAATACCCTCCCCACACTTAAAGCACTACATTGTCCTCAATGTAGACAAAACAAGACAAACAGTAAAATCACAATGGGGATGAAATAGCTCTCAAAAGTGTGACTGAATCCAATCACTACTGGGATGAGAGACCGTCATCTCTATAGTGATGTTGATCCTGGGTCATCCACTCATCATTCCTCTGACACCGCTCCATACGCCTCTCTGCTCCAGGATTAAGGCTAGAGGGACCACCAAAGTGCGACTGGATGTCATGTACCCTGGATGAGAGCTGATCAATCTCCTCATCCATCTATATGAAGCTCCGCGATACAAATAGCTTGGTGTCTAGAATCATGCCCTACATACGGGAGTAGAAATCTGGTGACGGCTGTGGAAACTGGTTATGCATGTTGTCCTCATGCATCGGCTCAGTGTCAGACAGGGGAGGATACTGTGGTGCGCCCTGTGGCGGGTGCTGAGTGAATGGTAGCGTGCCCTTCTCGGTCTGGACTGGCTGGCACTGCACATCCGCATCTATCTCTAAGTCTTTCATTGGTGTGTCGGGATCCATCTTGGTTCGTTGGACCTGGGGGAGCCTCATAAAGGTGACACCACCCTTCCTGTACAGCCAGTGGTACACCCTGGGAACATCTGTATAGTCGATAAGGTGGTAGTTCTTCATCCTCGCTAAGGAGATGAGTTATGAAGAACTCTTTCCCAACCGCTGGAAACCATATGGGAGAATAAGGTGTAACTGCTCTTATAGGAGGGAGATTATCCCTCCTATGGAAATCTATCTCGTTGGCTTCTTAGCCACACTGAAGATTCTCGCCATCCACATCTCAGCCCACTTCCTGTAACCCGTCCCCTCGCTCATCAACTTCCACAAGTAATGGATGTCCTCATTGGCACGTTCGTCAGCTCAGCCTGATAAAGTTACGTGCTTGCTAAGAATCTATGCACAAAACTAAGAGTGGGGTGGACGATGATGTTGCTCTTGTCTCTCGCATCTCTCATCCTCCTCGTGATAGTGTACCAAAACTGGATGTCCTCCTGAATATCTCGCTCTGGGGCCTATGGGTCTAATCTCACCATAATCTCTGTAGTATCCCGCCCAAATTTGCCTCAATCTGTGATACTATCATCTCCCGAGAGACGTCATCCAGGTGGAAACGGATGTATCTCTCGCATGGCTCTCCATACCCAACACTAGGCATCCTAACTGTGGAGAGAAATTCCAAAGTATACCACATGTAGATGGGGGTACTCTTTCCCATAAACCCCTCTAGTCCTCCTTTGGCGAGCAGGCAGCGGACAGGCCTCCTCAGCCCAAGAGCATCCAATGCCTCCTGATCCAAGAAACTGGTCTCCTGAATCTTGCGGGTGGCTAAGATATCCCACCTCTCTGCATAGGCCTCGGTGATCTGGGTCAACCCCATGGACCTCTCTGGTGGTGGTGGCGGGGTGGGTTCTAGAGGCGGAGATAGAGGTGGGGCAGAAGGACCTGCCCTATGAGCAACTCTCGCCATCTTTTTCAGAGCTATGACTATCAAATTGGCAAATAATGTCAACCACACAAGGATATAAGAGATAGGAACATGCAACTTTTTCACCCAAAATTATCAAACCAAAATATGCCAATGACATTGCATTTCTAGATAAATCATGAATGTAATCATGTCCTATTCCACAAAGCTAGATGAAATATGCAACTCTTCCACACATTCATGAATACTCAACTCTTCCACAATTTTAGATTACCACGTAGCCCAACATCAAATATGTAATTCTCTATAAGCACAATAATAGGTATGCATCATCATGTTTAACCAAGTCGGCATGTTTAGCAATTCAAACCCTAGATTAAACAAGTATAGTCCATTTTTACTATTTTCATACCCAAAATGAAGCTATGAACATGGCATCAATCAATCCCAAATCATGTACCAATCAAAAAGAACATTACACAATATACCTCATTCTTCTAAATCAAGCAAACTACACATATATCACAATTCCTCAATCTACATACAAATCACAAAGCAAACATGAGAAAAATGAGGAATCATACCAAATAAGAGTGTAGGAGGATGAGGAAAACAATCCCACAAAAAAATTTAGCTTCAATCACAGGGAATTCAAAAATCCCCAAAGCTTAGGCTTTTTGGAAAATTTTCAAATTCCGACCAATTTGGGTGTTTGTGGGTTATTTGTGGATTAGGGAGTGATGCGGATTTGTTGGGAGAGTGATTTTCGGCCAAGGAGTGGGTGGATCTTTTGCCAAAACATTGTAGAGAGGTGTCAAAGGGCTGAGGACGCCGGAGATTTGTGATGGAAATGAAGAAGAACGATGGGTTCTACCTTTTTAATTGTGGCTCTGAATAGGGTTCGCAACTCGCAAAGCCTCGTTCTCGACTGGTGACCAAGAAGTCAAAAAGGGTTCCACAGTCAACCCTCATGTTGCGACTCACGACAACAGTTTTTGCGACTTCCGAAAAGTGGGACTGTGAGTTCAAAATTTCAAAAAAATTCTAATATCATCGCGATGTGTAAAAAAACCGTTGTGAATCGTGAAAATTTGAACTGGGATGTCAAAATTTCACAATTTTTCTTCTGATTTTGTCGTGATGTGCGAAAAAAATATTGCGACTCACGAACTACATCGCGGCTCACGATAACAGTTTTTGCAACTCATAAAAAGTTGGATTGGGAGATCAAAATTTCAGAATTCTTTGTGATTTGGTCGCGATGTGCGACAAAAGTGTCGCGACTCGCGAGTCGCAACTGGGGGTCGCGAGTCGTGAATGTAGAAGCTGGGTGTTCACATTTTTAAAAAACTACTTCTGATTTGGTCGCGACTCGCAAAGCCTCTGTCGCAAGTTGCGACTAGATAGACTGGAAAGGGTAAAAATCCCTTTTTCATCACAACTCGCGACATATACGCCACAACTCGCGGCGAACAGACCTTCCCAGTACTTCGAAAATTTCTTGAATTTACTAACTCTCCATGCTTTTTTCCCTTTCTTCATGTTTTTCTTCATCCATCCATCCATCCAGTTCCAAGCTCTTCAATTTTCTACAAAATCATGGAAAAATACACATGCAAAAAGAACAATATAAAAAATAATTAAAATAATGACGAAAACTCTCAAATTGAAAAAACATCAACGAAAAGTCACGAATGACGATCTGGATAATTAAAACCAAGTTTATTTAACGTTGTTGGCACAACTTACCTCCTTATTTGGACTTATTCAGCACATGGACCAAAAATATCGGTCTCTTTTCCTCTATCCGGGAGAAAATATTTGGGATCTACATCATCTTCTAACAAGACTTTGCGCACATAGATTTGGGCTTCCTCATGTTCCCTCAAAATTTCCTATAGCTCACCTTTTTGTTGCATAGTAATCTCAATCGGGTGAGCATTCATTGGCTTTCCCTTGGACACATGAAAGGTGTCGGATGTTGCTTCCCCGAGAGAGTCTTCATCCATGTTGCTTTCTTTCAAGTTAGTACTAACAAAAATTGCAATAGAAGTATCATTCAAAGTATCATCTATGGAAACATTCAAGGAACTCCTATCATTGAGCTCATATACACCTTGCCATATATCATCAACAACATCAATAACTTGGCAAGAGTGGTACACACTAGGATGATCAATATAATTATTAGTGTCTAATTCTATTTTCTGCCCATAAAACTCCATGGTTAGGGTTCCTTTATGCACATCAATTATTGTCCTTGAAATCTTTAAAAATGGCCTACCTAATAAAATAGGTTTTGCAAGATTACCACCCTTCATGTCAAGGACATAAAAATTGGCAGGAAATATTAAAGAAACCACTTTCACCAACACATCCTTTACAATACCTTTGGGTATGTGCTATAATGATTGGCCAGTTGGATAACAACCCCGGTTTTGTGCAAAGTGCCTAGATCTAGACTCTCATACAAAGAATAAGGAATCACATTAATGGAAGCTCCTAAGTCAAGCATGGCCTTATTTAACACATTTTCCTCTTATCTCACAAGGGATTGTAAACATTCCTGGATCATCACAATTAGGAGGTAATTCATCATCAAAAATGGCGGAGACATACTCACTCTTTCCACCCTTCTTTATACTCTTCAATTTTTGTTTCCTATTGACGGTACACAATTCTTTGAGAAATATAGCATACCTAGGAATTTGCTCTATAGCTTTCAAGAGTGGAAGTTTTATCTCGCATCTACGAAAGACTTTATAGATGTCTTTGTTGTCCTCCTTTGTTCTCCTATGCTTCAATGCCTCCGAAAATGGTGGTTCCAGCATATAGATAGGGATCTCTGCCACTTTGGACTTCTTGTGAGGAGGAGATGAGGTTTCTGGATTTGATCATGGCTTTGGAATGAAGGTCTCCACCTCGATATCTTCCCCCTCATCCATCTTCTCATTGGCCAAATCTTTGGCCCTCTTTTCAACATTGTCTTCCTTCTCAAGTACCCGCTCAACAATAATCTTGCCTTGGGGAATTTTCACTACCTTTCCATTCCTTAATGAGATGGCACTCACATTTTGTCAAGGATATATACCGCCTGTTGGGAAGGAAGTTTTCCTTTTTCGCGTGTCTCCATCCGGTTCAAGATTTAAGTCATTTGGCTCACTTGAGTCTCTAAGTTCTTGATGCTCGACTCAGTCTTCTCTTTGAATTTCTCGGCCTTCTCCGCACATAGGCTCAAGCTCCTAATGGCTTGCATCACTCCATCTTTTGACAAGCCTAAACTTTTGCCTTGATCCTAGGGCTTGTCTTAGAGCCTTGGGGAGTTATTTTGTGGGGGTCGGCATTGTAGTTGTTGAAGGCAGTATTGTGGTGCATTTTTTCCTCCTTGAGCATTTCCATACCGGGGATTCGAGTGATCTCGATTACTCGAATCGTTAGGCCAGTATTGGTAGCCTTGGCCGCCTTGGTACCCTTGACCTCCTTGGTACCCTTGGTGTCCTTGATTTCCTTGATATCCTTGCCCTCCTTAAAATCCCACAGCAATCACCTCCTCCACATAATCATCTTGCAAGATGTCACATGTGATTTAGCACCGGATTGTGTCATCAAGGCTTTGACCATGGAAGTAAGTGTCGAGACTTGGTCCTCAAGCTTTCCATTGTTGGAAAGAGCACTTGTGTTGTTGGAATTTTTTCTTCTCAAATCGGCCCTTGAACTAAAGTTCCTTGACTCCTTTTCTAGCCTCTCAAAGAGTTCCATAGCTCCCCTCGAAGTCTTGTTCCCAAGAGAACCACCACAAGCTCCCCTTACTACCATTTGATCTTCATCAAGAAGACCATTGTAGAAGTACTAGACCAAATCTCCCTCTGAGTAGTCATGGTAAGGAAAACTTGAGAGAAGCCTTTTAAACCTCTCCATATAGTTGTAGAGTGACTCTTTGTGGCATTGGAGGGTATTTCTTATGTCTTTCTTCAAGCTGGCGGACTTTGAGAAAGGGAAGTATTTGGTAAGAAACTTTCTCTTCAACTCAATCTAAGAGGTGATGCTCCCGGATGGGAGGTAGTGGAGCCAATCCCTTGCTACATCTCGCAATGAAAATGAAAAGACCTTCAACTTGTAGAGCTCATCATTCACCCCTTTGAGATCATACCGCAACAAACCATATGAAAGTTGGAAAGATGTTCGTTGGGGTCCTTATCTTCCCTACCAAGGAATGAAGGCAGCAAGTGTATTAATTCAAACTTCAACTCAAAATTCCCTTTAGCCCCAACCTCCGGATAGGTGATGCACATCGGTTGTTACTTAAGATTGGGAGCCATAATCTCCCTCAATGGAACTTGTCTCAACGGGATGTCTCCCCCTTGAAGGTGAGGGTGTTGAGGTCCGCCTCCTTGATTCTCCTCTTTATGTTTCTCATGTTCCTCTTGATTATCCATGGAAGTATAAGGTTCCGCAAAATGGTCACTGGGGGTTTTATTCACACTTTCCAAAGAAAACCTCCCAGCCATTTTCAAGTTTAACTCTAACTTAGGGGTCGTAGTATAGGGGTTCTTGTGAAGAGGACCGGGTTATGAACCATACACCAAGTACTCAAACAATACGTATCCAAGCTAACCTAAGATCAATTAAAAACCAAACAAAAAAACTAACACATATTCGCAACTAGCACATATCCACACCTAATATGCTCAAACACTTAAAATAAATGCCTCTTCCCCGGAAGCGGAGCCAAGTGGTCATCACCGTAGAGACCATGTTTGTAGATCGGGTTATGGTGAGAGCGCTTAAGCTCTTCAAGCCAGTGTGCCACCTAATAGAGCGGGTGGGGGCGAATGGCTTTATGATAATGAGGAGGCCCACCTATCAGAGATAGACTTAGGATTTCCTTTCTACGATGAATAATGGGAGTGATGAGCAAGGTCGTAAGATGACTGATGGAGATCAGGGTACGACTACCACCATAAATAAAGACATTCCATGTCTTGATCAAACATTCAAGGGTTATGTTCATGATCCTCTAAGCAACATGATTGGTCCTATGACAAGGTCAAGAATGAAGCTTAGAGATGCTGCATTGAATGGTTTGA
>JAULKM010152392.1:0-17144 GCA_032355605.1 Rubia tinctorum | reverse complement strand
CACTCTTGATCCGTTTTGAGTGTTCGAGTAGTCGATTTTATAGTACTCGCAACGTAGAATCCAAAAATGTCATCCACTGGACCCAATTCATTTCGGATCCTACTCAAAACTGAGCCCAAAAGTTGACGAAAATCAACTATTTTCCAACAATAAAACCACTAAGAGAACAACTTTACAATCACAAGATCAAGTTGTATATCAGATTCACAAGAGCCCAGGAAGTTTCTTTAGACCAATTCTAGTGGCTTTGTATTTTGCAGCCATTTTTTCTGCTTTCAACATTTGTTAGCCATCTTTGACTTCGATCCTTTCTCTTCAGCTTCCTCGTGTAGGCTGCAATCTTGTTCTAATGCTTTTCGGGTGGTTCTATTTACACCTCTTTCATTCTATTTACATCCATATTTAATAGGTGTGTAAGTTTTATGAAAGCTTTATGACAAGTTTTGTGACAAACTTTACTACTTTTTATTACTATAAGGTTGTTTACACCCTCATTCTCACTAGGGTAGGAGTGTAAATAGCAACACTCATGCTTTTCTATCTACTGGGCCCACTTTTTCCCTAGTTTTTCCCGAACTAAAGCAAAGATAAAACGTGATGTCCATGTCCAGGAAACTTGTAGTCTGGAGTTGCGTGAAGATCATCGTAGCTCGTTACCTCAATCTGATGAAGTTCGGATTATATGGCTGCCTTCTTGTTGTTTTCCCTTGCCTCAATGGAAGAAACCTTTTTACGAGCCCCGTCAATAGAATGAAACTCATATTAGCTTATCAAGACCATTTGTCTGGCCATTCAAAAACAAAAGATGGAAAATAATTCTTATCATCAGTCCCACGTAATACTGCCAATTTCTGACACAGGATCTGATTTGTACACGACTTGCTTTTTTCAGCCTCAGATTTCTCAGTATCTTCCCACGCTACGATTAAAGCCAGCCACCTCTTTCCTGTATTACATCCAGAATTAACCAATATGTCAAATTTATGAACTTGGAAAGAGATTTACTAGCACAAGAAGATGAATGCCATGGGGAGCTAAGTTCTCCCACGGAATCAAGGGGAAGCTAATTTCAGCCCAGAGTATTCCACTAAAGGCTATTATAGTGAAAACTCAAACAAAGCCTAAAAAGGAGAAAGGAAGGCCATCTTCCCATAAAATATGCCACACTGATCCCTAAAGCTTAACATCAAAACAAATCTCATTATATACATTGCAAAGATTCATTTTCCTTATTATACTTCCCTCATTCCATATAAAAAGTTTCATTTTTCAACTTATTTTGCAACACAAAGAGTTCTGTTTCACAAGTAATTTGTGAAAATCGGGTTGAAAATGTGATATACCATTCTTATTAGTGTTAGATTAACATTAAGAACCTTAAAGGAAAACAGAAGATATCAAAGATAAATGATAATTACAAGACTTGTACATCCACTAAAATGGATAAAATTAAAAAGTTGTAGGACGGAGGAACTTAACTCCTTATGTGGAACGGACTGACGGAAGAAAGAACGAGAAAGCCATTGGGGCGTGGACAAGAGGGTGTTCCTCCCCCTTTCTAATGGCATGGGTCGTGCCAAGTTTCACGACCCATTGTTTGGAACTCGTTCCTTTGCTTCTTAGTGCTCGGGTCGTGCTTGATTGCATGGCTCATCTTCTGGGAGACGTTCTGAGGGTCTTCTGATGGTATGGGCCATGCCAATTTGCATGACCAGTCGTCTGTGCTTGTGTTTTCTTCAATCTCTTAAGCACAGACCATGCTGGTTTGCACGGCATGTATCCTTGGCCTCATTCCTCTAGCACGACCTATGGCACAGGTTGTGCCAAGTTACACGGCCCGTGTCTTTTTATGACTTTTTCGGACTTCGCTCTTTTCTTCGTCGTAATCCATTTACTACCACGTTTATACTCGTGGCCTTAAATTTTCAGCCATCCTTGTGAATGACCTTCTCCAAGGTATCTGAAGTGTTTACGAGTGATCGAAGTCCACAAAATGATCCAAATGCTCGTAAGGACCAAAAATTCGTTAGACTTAAAATAGGCTACAAAATGAAGTATTCAGATATGAAAACCAAAAACTGTTATCTAAACCCCTTATGATGTACACCTACCTAAATCTATCAATATACCAATCAAAAGACAATAAAAGAAATGTTAAATGGTTCGGAAAATACAAGTATTTAACATTTCATCAGTGTTCTAATCTCGCTCCCCGACACTTAAACAATGCGTATATCGCCATTCAAGAAGAAATGGTGAGAGGAGGTGATGAGAGTACTTGGAAGGAAAAATGAACACCAAAGCCACGCCTAGCATCGTGAGTATAAGATCTAGTAAAAAATTCACCATATCCACAATATTTTCTACTCACGATTCCCCATAAAAAATGTCCAACCACAACTAAGGCAAGTGATACCTCCTTTTGTTTGAGATAGTTGGTGTCAAATGGGTGATGGTGGTACATAGTAAATTTGGTGATTTGAATACGGTGAAAGCATGGGGAATTCCTATTTCATTGACTCTTTGTTCCTTTTTTCCAAAACCAAATACTTCCTACAAAACAGGGTTTGGCACGTGTAAGAGTGTTCCACAAAAACTATTCTAGAATAAAACACAAGAAAAGTAGAAATTCAAAGCCAGTATCTATTTGGTTTGTTCATTTTCATCCTCGTGACTTATTCCCTTGAGAAGATTCATTTGTAAACTGGGTTCTCGAGGGTGAGAACTTCCGCGAATGACTCCAAAGTTTCATTCTCAAGGTACGGCTTCAATCAGTGTCCAATGACCTTCATAGTATTGTCATCCTCCTCAACTTCTACTTCCATTGCGCCATGGGGAAAAACTTTCCTCACCACATATGGACCCATCCATCTCAAGTGCAACTTACCATGAAAATGGTGAAGCCTTGATTGGAAGAGAATGGCTTTTTTACCTACCTCAAAATCCTTCTTCACGATTCTCTTATTGATGAGACGTTAATTGCATGTATCTTCCTAATCATTTAACATCTCTTTTGTTATCTTTTTGTTAGAAGATTGCTAGATTGAGGTAGGTTTACATCATAAAGGGTTTAGATAACCGTTTTCGATTTTTGTATCTAACTCCTTCATTTTGTAACCTCTTTTGAGTCTAATGGATTTTTGGTCCTTACGATCATCTAGATTTTGTTTTGTGAGCTTAATTTGTAGATTTCTCATAAGCACTTTGGAATATTTTAGTGAAGGACATTCGCAAGGATGGTAGAAGATTGAAGGCCACGAGTCAAAATGTGGTAGAAGATAAAATGGTCGAAGAAGGAAGACAAAAAAGTGGATGAATTCTGATCCGGAAGTTTGAACCGAGTGATGAGAATGATCCGATAATAACTAGCCTTTGTGGGTAGTACCATTGGATTCCTCTTTGCGGTTACTATAAAAACGACTACAAGAACTCCCAAAAAGAATTAACGGTTCACTTGTAGTGACAGAAAGAAGAAGGGGACAAATTCTACTCGAGGGCCGCAGAGATGTCCTGGGGCCCGCAGCAGATGGATTTGAGAAGCATTATCTTCATTTTTCAGCCTAAAAACAATCTCTCTTCATTCATACACTCGAAAAATCTCCCCAAAACCCTTGGGAGCTTTTATTCTTCATATTTTACTCTATGTTTACCATGGATTCTTGCTATTATGTTATGGGTTTTCACAATCTAGACTAAATATACTCTTGAGAACAATTGGTAAGCATTTCTAGTATGAATTTATGATATTTGGTTTATCCTATTTTATGCTTTAATTATCAAGTGTTTTGTGTGCTTTGTTGTGTGATTAATGCATGATTTATACTAGGATGATCAACTAGTTGAAGATTGTGAATTTATTGTTTGCTAGGTGTTTGGTCAAACCTGGAAGAATTTGTCGTTTTGTCGATGTGATTATTGTTGATTGACGTTACGTTGTATTTATGGGTGACAACTAATTGTGATTGTTGATTGATGAAATTGCTTTGGTTTAGGATGATTTTGAATGGGTTTTCCTAATTATCAATAAGGCTCACTAATAACGATTAGCATGAAGACCGATCCTCGTATTCGTTATTAGTAAATATACTTGTGTTATCTACATGTTTCTTGCTTGTGGGATATTTTGGTAGTTGTGTTGGGTCTCCACATGTATTGCTATTCTCGGGGAAATCTATGACGTCGATCGTCTAGGGTGACCCAAGGGTAAAGGTTATTGTGTGGCGCCGATCGCCCATTCTAACTATAACTGATGAGTGGCGATAAATATCTTCACTCAAAAGGTGTTGATAAGTTCTCCAAAATAAGTGATTAATCCATAAAAATAGGTTGATTAATTGGTGATCAAAGGATGACTAGAAATGTAAACCAATTGTTCCCAAGACTCATTATAATCTTGTTATATCTTTTGTGCTAGTTGTGATCGTATTTACATGGTTATTTTTAATGTTGGTTAATCTTGTTTCTTAAAGTAGTCATAGTGTTTTTCTAAACTCAAACCCCCCCACTTTGTTACCACACACGTAGAGTGACTTTTTCGTATGCTTTTTAACTACATTTAACACCCGATAAAATTCTCTTTTCCACGTGAACGACCCCGACTTGCTACTATCTACTTTCTAGTAGTTAGCCGCAATTAGGGCCTATAAATACTACATTTGAGAGGCACGACGATGACCTCCCACTTATCGTGCCATACTTTCGCATTTTCCTTATAGATTGCTATCAAGCCAGATGTTTTCAACCTCGTGAAGTTGTAACTTCCTATGGGTTTTAGTTTCATCTAAATTCATATTTAGGCTTTTAACGACCCAATATGATCTATGTTTTAGTTCAACCGGGAGGTGTCATGCCTTTCCAAAAACTATTCGGTAGGGTGACATACCTATTGGGATCTTGTATGCGATCTTATATTCCCCAAGTGCATCGTTTAGCCGGGTACTCTAATCTTTTCTTGACGGGTGCACCTTTGCTCACCCATTCATTTGGGGGTGGTATGCGGTGGATGTTTTGTGGGTGATGTCATACTTCTTCATCAATACCTCAATCTTCCGGTTGCAAAAGGGAGTTTCTCTATCACTAATCACGATTCGGGGAATCCCAAACCAAGAGAAAATTTTAAGCTTTAAGAACTCCACCGCCTTTTTTGAGTCATTATTTCGTTGGCCTTCATCTCTACCCACTTACACATAGTCGACGGCTAGCAAATATACATAATTCCACCCAAAATTAAGAATGGCTCGTGAAGTCCATCACCCACAAATAAAACATCTCACAAAGCAAGAGGGGAGATTGTGGCATTTCACTTTTAACCAAGATGTTGCTTATTATTTAACAACTGTCACAAGAGTGGAACAATTGATATGTTTGCATCCACATGTTGGGCCAATAGAGACCACTCTCCAAGACTTTCCACATGGTCCTTCTGGCCTAAAATGGCCTCCACAAGCGAAGGAATGACAAAAGGTGAGAACAGATTTCACCACATTTTCTGGGATGCACCTCCTAATTATTTGATCGGGACAATGCTTCTATAGATAAGGGCCATCCCACATATATTGATTCACTTCAGTCCTTAACCTATCTCTCTTAGCCCTGGTGTACGAGGGTGGAAATTTGTTTGTGACTTGGTAATTAATTAAGTAGGCGTACCAAGGTTGGCTCATTTTGAGCCCGAATAGTTGCTTGTCGGGAAATTCTTCCCAAATGGGCTTTAACTCGGACCCTTCTTAGACAAGGTCTAGCTTTTGTAGGGAAATAAGTCTACTCGGACGATCTTCTACCACATTCTATTTCCTTTCTTATCTCTCACCTCCAAGTTAAAATCATTCAAAAGAAGTATCCACCTAATAAATCTAGGTTTTGCCTCCTTCTTGGTCATCAAGCGGAAAAGGGATGCATGATAGTGAAGATAATAACCTTTGTGCCAAGAAAGCAAGGCCTAAACTTCTCGAGTGCGATTACCACGTCTAATAACTTTTACTCAGTTCTGGAGTAGTTGTGTTGTGCATCATTAAGAGTTATTGAGACATAGTATATGACATGTGGTATTCTTTATACTCTTTGACCTAGAACAGCGCCAATGTCAGAGTCACTAGCATCTCACATAATATCAAAAGGAAGGGACCAATTAATGGGTTGTATAATAGGATAGGTAACAAGCATTGCCTTTAAAGTATCAAAGGCCCTTTTGCCTTTTCATCAACCAAAAATTCCACATTTTTTCGCAGCAACTTGCACAAATGGGATGAGATCTTAGAGAAGTCCTTAATGCATCGTCGGTAAATACCCACTTAACCTAGGAATGATCTAACTTCTCTTACACTCGAAGGATAGGGTAGGAATTGGATTGTGTTGACTTTGGCTTTTTCTACTTCAAGACCTTGTGAAGAGACCACATGACCTACTACAATGCCCTTTTCCACCATGAAGTGGAATTTTTCGGAGTTCAAGACAAGATTAGTCTCAAACACCAATTGAGCACCAATGTTTGATGATGTAAACAACTATCAAAAAATATCCATGAATGGTAAAATCATCCACGAAGACCTCTACAAAGTGCTCAAAAACTCCAAAAAATTTCTTACCATGCACCTTTGAAATGTGTCGGGGGTATTGCAAAGACCGAAAAGCATGCGGCCTATAGGCAAAAATTCCAAGGGGACAAGTGAAAGTGGTCTTTTCTCCATCCTCCAAGTTCATAGCTATTAGAAAATACCCCGAATATCCATCTAAGAAGAAATTGTAGGCATGCTCGGCTAGCCTTTCCAACATATGGTCTATGAAAGACAAGAGGAAGTGGTCCTTTCAGATCACCGTGTTTAGGCGGTGGTAATCTATACAAACCCTCCACCAATTTTGAGTACGAGTAAGTACCAAGTCTTCCTCCTTATTTTTTACAACTATGACACCACTCTTCTTGGGCACAACTTGTACATATAAGACTAACTCATTGACTATCGGAGATTGTGTATATCATCCTAGGATCTTCCCTGTGAGTCCAACCCCTTCGAGTACCTACAAGGAAGGTTCCCGAGGTCGGTCTCAAGGAGAAAGCTCTGACACTCTAGTTAGTATGATTGACTTTCTATATTTTTTTGCAGAAAAGTTACTTACCTTCAGCTGATGTCCTCTATTTTTATTCATAGACCATTTGATTGTGTGATTGTGTCTTATATGATGTGCTCACCTATCCAAAATCATGGCCTAGTAGAGGGTGTCATGGTGAGTGATGGTTTTGCACTCTTTATGGGATCAGTCGGCTATCGGTGAAGTGATGTTGGTTCATCCATGAGTGATTGGCAAACTAGTTTTAGTGATATAGTTCCTATACTAGGGTTTTGTAGGTTATATATATATATATACTATAAGCCCCCCCCCCCCCCCAGCCACAAAGTTATAATATATGCAATTTGGGTTGATTTTTTGGGCAAACTGGGGAATGAATTTTCGGCCTATGTGTATGGAAAAATATATGTTGGTGGAGTTTCTTGAGAAAATGGTAGATTGTGCGTGAAGTTGAGTATAACTTTGTGGGTAGAAGAGAGTATATATAATAATTTAAATTTAAAATATTACTTTATAGTATCTAGTTAGTATTCCACAATCTTTGAGAATTGGGCAGCATTGTCCTAAAGATTGAGGAGAGATTTAATGTGTGAGTGAAATGACATGAATAGTAATAATTTTAGAGCGCGTTTAACGAGCGACTCCAATTCAAAACTGACATACGTCATTGAATGTCGCAAAAAGATGCATTTTCAAAAAGGTAGGTTTTATCGTTTTAAGCTTTATAACGTGTTTGTAAAAGCTTAAAACGTGTTAAAAGGACTTACCTTGTTTCCTTTCCATTGAAAAAGTTTAAGAAGATATGGATGGTCATTCTCTATAGCTCTAATTAGTTGAAGGTGTGTGTTTATATATATATATATATTTCCATTATCTATTTTTTAGATATGGTGGTTGTATGTTCTGAGTCATCATCCTCCAATGCCCCTACTAATTTGAGTGTTAGTGGGGTAACATGTAGTGATGTGTATATCGGGGATGAGGTGAACCTCAGAGAAGACTAAGTGATAGGGGAAAGGGTGTACAGGATGTTGATGATAGAGATAGTGTTAAGTCTGAGAATGATTTAGTAGCTTTGAGGAAACATTATCCATTTTTGAATGGAAGCGAAATTAGGCTAGCAGTCACCGGAGAAAAGGTGTGGAACCCACCTGCCGAGTATTTTGGTATGTATGAGCATCATGTGCTTTATGTATTGACTTTACCATCTTGGATTTTATGTTGGGCATGATGGAGGCTTACGCAGTTGCTCTTGGCCAGTTTCATCCAAAGGGTGTGGCCATAATGAGTGGGCTAGTCACGTTATTTCTTGCACACCGAATCGCCCTAATAACTATTCATGCAAGTTCTTTATCTATTTTTCTGGTGGTATTCTGAACCATTATCGCAACCATTGGCATAGAGACGTTGGGGATCCTCTAATGAAGTCTAGCCCCAATCAACTATACCGCTAGACCTTTCTCACAAAATTGAGGAGGGAGCTATGACGCTCTAGTTAGTATAATTGTCTTTCTAAAATTTTTAGGGGAAAGTTACTTACCTTCATTTGGTGTTTCCATCTTTATTTATGTGTTTGATCATGTGATTGTGGGTAGGGTGATGTGCTCACCTCCATTAGATCGTGGACTAGTAGAGGATATTGTGGTGAGTTGTAATTCTTCACTCTTTCCGGGATCATTTACCTATCGTTAAAGCAACTTTGGTTCATCTATAAGTTATTGGCAAACTAGTTTAGCGAAGTGGTTCCTACCTTGATTGTTTCCTTGATCGCTCTCTCCCCGCTTTAATCTGTTCTGGCACCTCTTCTATTTCTGCATCACGGTTCAAGTTATTGGCCTCAACTTATGTTCCTAACTTACTTAGTTGTATTCCTTGTCAACATTAGTATCATTACCAATGTTTGGTTAATATATATCAATGTTTGGTCCATAGTCACCTTATTTCTAGCACGCCGAATCTCCCTAATAACTATGAATGCAAGTTCTTTATCTGCTTTTTCTGGTGCTATTCTGAACCACTATTGAAACCACTAGCGTAGAGACATTGAGGATCCTCTCTTGAACTCTAGCTCCAATATACTATGCTGCCAGACCTTCCTCGCAAAATCGCATTCAAATAGCATATGGTCTAGTAATTCCTCCGCCGTCATACACACGTGACATTTTGTTGAGATGTTCATCCATCTCTTCCGAATGTTCTGGCTCGCTGGGCATGCCCTTTGCATCATTCTCTAGATCATGAATTTGATATGTTCTTGTAGGATACAATTTCAAAGGCTTTCCACGGTTTTGTTTCTTCTTGATTTCCTTTCTACGACGTTGAGGTCGATGGCCCTGATCTTAGTTTGTTCTCCCATGTGGTGTGATATCCTGATTTGACTATGTATTTCCCTGTCAATTTTTTCTCCCAAACTTGATAGTCCACTACCCCAAAACTATATTATGGGATGTGAATTCTAGCCATCTCCTTCATGGTGTGGCTCGGGAAGAAGACTCTTAGAAGCAGCATTCTCCATTGCTTAGTCCTATTAATGAGGTAGGTCACCTTGATACCAGTAGAGGGTTTTTGTTGAATCCAATTGGACTATGTTGATCGGGGATCCAATTAGCTTGAATATCAACTGAACTCATGGCCACGATTTTCCACTTTAACTGCGGCTTAAATAATTCCACACTCTAGAGAAGTCCTCTCCATCCCTATGAGTCACCAGGCTTAGGTTTAGTTTGTAGGAGACACTATCTCCTACAATACTTAGCTAAAATGAATCTTGAGAAAAAAAAACTTTCTTTTTTAGAAGTGAATATGCTTGTTTCTCTAGCATTGTTTGATTCAATCCATTATTGACCTCATCCCTATCCTTTCTCACCATTTTGATGCACATATTTTTGCCCAGGATTTCCAATAATTTCTCTTCCCTTCCAGATCTCTCGCTCATATGAATATGACCATGTGTCTATCAACCTTTTTTTGCTATTGTGTTCGGGATCATAAACAACCCCATGGTGTGTTGTGTCTGGGTTGCTAGTACGTGCGTGTTTAGTGTTATTCTGCCTATAATTCATGTGTAGGTTTTCCTATAAGGAGTGTGTTTATCATGCTTGAATGATTTGTTTTGCTGAAAGGTTCCCACAATATTATGAGCCTATTAAAATTAGCATAAAAATAAAACAATTAAAAAGTATCCCATCTATTGTATCTACTAAATATTTTTTTAACAACTATACACCATTCAAATTTTTTTGTCACAGAAAATGGATGAGACTCCACATATGGTTCAAACTAGGGGTGGGCAAAAAACGAAAAAATGATGAGACGTCAAATGCATGTATTTTCCGAAATATTTAACATCTCTTTTATTATCTTTTTGTTAGAAGATTGCTAGATTTAGGTAGGACAACGTCATAAGGGGCTTAGATAACCGTTTAAGGTTTTCGTATCTAAATTCTTCATTTTGTAACCTATTTTGAGTATAATGGTTTTTTAGTCCTTAAGAGCATCTAGATTCCTTTTTGTGAGCTTAATTTGTATATTGCTTGTAAGCACTTCAGGGTAATTCAGTGAAGGCCATTCATAAGAATGGTAGAAGAAGGAAGACCATTTACAAAGTGGTAAAAGATAGATTGAAGAAGGAAGGCAAAGTAGCTGGGGAAGAATGATCCGGATTTTTGGAGTCGAGTTTTGAGAATGATTCGAGATGAATTCATGTCCTAGATAGTATCATTGGATTCGACTTCACGAATACTATAAAAATGACTACAGGAACTACCAAAATGGATGATGAACGGTTCACTCGTAGTGACCAAAATAATAAGGGGGCATATTGATCATTGAGGGCCGCAACAATGTATTGCGGCCCACAGCAGAGGAAAATACAAAATGAGATGTTGGGCAGATTGTGCATTACGGGCTGCAGAGATATCTTCTGGCCCGCAACGGAAGATTGGGTTGAAGCCTTATTACTCATTTTTAGCCTATCTCTTCACAACTTTTCCCCTCATCCGAATTTCTTCTATTCATTCATACACTCAAAAAAACTCTCCCCAAAACCCTAGGGAGCTTTTATTCTTCATCTTTTACTCTAAGTTTACCATGGATTCTTGATATTATGTTATGGGTTTTCATAATGTAGGCTAAATATACTCTTGGGAGCAATTGGAAAGCTAGAATGAATTTGTGAGATTTTATTTATCCTATTTTGTGTTTTGAGTATCAAGTGTGTTTTGTGCTTTTTTGTGTGATTAATGAATGATTTAAACCAGGATAATCAACTAGTTGAAGATTGTGAATTGATTGTTTCCTAGGTTTTTGTCAAACCCGGAAGAATTTATCGTTTTTTCAATGTGATTATTGTTGATTGACGTTAGATTGTAATTAGGAGTGACAACTAATTATGATTGTTGATTGATGAAATTTCTTATGTTTAGGTTGAATTTGAATGGGTTTGCCTAATTATCAATGTGGCTCACTAACAACTTCTACATGAAGGCCGATCCTCGTAGTCGTTGTTAGTAGATATATTTGTGCTATTAATATGTTTCTCACTTGTAGGAATTTTCGGTAGTTGTGTTGGGTCTCCATGTTTATTTCTATTTTTGGGGAATTCTATGTCGTCGATCATCTAGAGTGACTCGAGGGTAGGGGTTATTGTGTGGCGCCGATCACCCACTTTAACTATAACTGAGGAGAGGTGAGAAATGTCTTCACTTGAAAGGTGTTGACAAGTTCTCCACAATATGTAGTTAATGCATAAAAATTTGATGATTAGTCTACGATCAAAGAATAACTAGAAATATAAACCAATTGCAATCAAGACTCTTTATAATCTTAATTACATCTTTTGTGCTAGTATGATCGTACTTGCATCATTCTCTATATTTTTTGTTTAATTTAGTATTTTAAAGTAAGCGTAGTGTTTTCCAAAACCAACCCCCCCCCCACTTTGTTACCACACACGTAGAGTGACTTCTTTGTGTGCTTTTAAACTACGTTTAACACTCGATAAAACCCTATTTTCCTCGTGCACGACCTTGACTTTCTACTATCTACTTTTTAGTAGTTAGCGGCAATTAGGACCTATAAATACTATCTTTGAGAGGCCCGGTGACGGCATAAATAAGAAGCCAACCAGAGTTTCGGATGATAATTTCAATCTAAGAGCATTTCTGTTCTCTCTTAAGGATACAACCAAAGATTGATTATACTACTTTCCTCCGGGAAGTATAACATCATGGATGGACATGAAGAAAAAATTCTTGGAGAAATTCTTTTCGGCATCAAAGTCGGCGGGTTTGAAGAAAGAACTAAATCAACATCTCCCACTATTCTGGTGAATCTTTATATGAATATTGGGAGAGGTTCAAGAGGTTGTTAGCTAGTTTTCCCTACCACCCGTACAAGGAAGGAGACCTTTTGTACTATTTCTTCGATGGATTGTCCACTAAAGACATGAGGGTGGTCAATGCTGCTTATAATGGGTCGATTGCAAACAAAAGCCCTAAAGACACCATGGATTTTTTTGAAGAAATGGACAATGGAACCAGAAAATTTGGTACAAGGGAAAGGACAAAGATACAAGAGTCTTCAAACCCGGAAACTCTCAAGCTCGAGGAACAAATTCAAGCTTTAACTTCTATGATGAAGGGGTTATTGAATGGGATGATGCATCAAGTCAAAGCTTGTAGAGTTTGTTCATTGGTTCACCCCACTGATGCATGCCTTCAACTTCAAGATATCCTTGAATAAGTAAAGGCAATGGGCTTCCAAATGTGGTAAAAGCCAAGGTTTTCAAGGTAATCAGAGATACCAAGGTGGACAAGGGCAAGGCGAACAAGGTTTCCAAAGAAGATGAGCTTATGAGAAGAAGTATCATACTCCCAAACTTACAGTTCCATGTGGAGAAACCATCCAAACATTTGGTGGAGAGATGATCAAGCCAGGAAATGAAATCCCCAAGGTGGCCAAAGTGTGAATCAACCGAATTGTCAAGGATGACAACCCAATACCAAGGAAATCAAGGGTACAATCAGGCGCTAAAACAACCCTACCCAAGGGATTAAGGGTCTTATAACCCTCAAGAAGGAAGACCAAGGATGGAGCATGAGGATCTCATGCATGCTATAATAAATATGGTCACTAACTTGGAAAATCAAAACTCTTCTAGAATAACAAACATGGAGGACCGTTCTTCCTAGAGGTTCAAGAGTTTAGAAATCCAAGTTAGTCAAATAACATCCTTAGTGGCTCTATTGGAAGCTAGGTATTTCGGAAAACTTCTCTCAAGATCGGAATCTAACCCAAGGAAAATGTAAGCTCAATCAGCTTGAGGAGTGGGAAAGAAACCAAGGAGCTCGAGAAAATTGTGAAGATCAGGAAGGAGATGGAAGAGGAGCTTGTAGTGAAGAACAAAGAGGTTGAAGAGGTTTCCACTTAACCACCGGAGAAGTGAGACATTGAGAAAGTCCTTCCACCACCACCTTTTCTGGCGGCTTTGTGGGACAGGAATCACAAAGATGATAATAAAGCCATTTTTGAGGTTTTTCGCAAATGTGAGGTAAGGATTCTCCTTTTTATGCTATTGATCAAGTGCCTAGGTTTGCTAAATTCCTTAAAGAGTTATGCACCCCTAAGAGAACTAAAGGATTGAAAATTGTTGAAAAACTAAAATTGGTGGACAAGTGCTGGCTTTTTTTCAAAAGAAACTACCTCCTAAATGCAATGATCCCAAAATGTTCACTATCTCTTGTGTTATAGGTGGAAAACATTTTGAAAAGTAAATGATAGACCTAGGAGCCTCTATTAATGTAATTCCCTACTCTTTATACAAGACTCTAAACTTAGGGACTTTGCATGAAACTAGGGTGATCATAGGTCATTTCCATCCTATTCCAAAGGGATTAGTGCTAGATGTGTTGGTTAAAGTGAATAAACTAGTTTTTCCTGTCGATTTTTATGTTCTCGATATGTCACATGATGAGAGTGCACTCCCTATCTTGTTAGGGAGACCATTTTTAAAACAGAGAGAACTCAGATCGACGTGTATAGTAGTACATTGACATTAGAGTTTGAAGGAGAAAATTAGGTTATGAGATCTATAAGGATAATGAGCTTCCAAAGGATAAAATGTCTTGCCATGGTGTCACTATAATTGAAAGTTTGCATGAGCCTCACAATGAATTTGAACACTGCCACATAATTAACTTAATTGAAGTTGATAATGGAATGATCAAGGAATCTAAGCAAGTTTCTGGTATTTAGAAAAATGACAATGTTGTATATGTGAATGTCTTTAGTACTAACTTTCAACGAGTAAAGAAGGGGTTAAAGGCACGTCATCTAAACCCTATTCACTGCAAAGAGTTCCCAAAACCACCCGAAAAGAGACGAGGTGCACAAGTCCATTTGGCTCCGGTGATGAGGTTTAAGGCGAGATAATGTTGGAGACCAATACACGCAGAGATAAGAATGGGTGGGATCACAGATGGTGATTCCGGTGACCCGGGGAATGTTTTGAATAAAGCTTTTAAAAAGGGAGTACGTTGTGCTGAAGATGTTAAATAAACTCGGTTTTGATAATCCAGATGGTCATTCGTGACATTCCGTCGATGTAATTGTGATGTCCTTTTCGTTAAGGATAATAATGTAGGATTGATTGATTTTGTTGTTTTAATTTGCATTTATGGTTGATTTTTCTTCTCTTTATTTTTTTGTAGAACACTATTACGCTTGGATTACATTATTTTTTTGCAGGAGGAATTTGGTTTTGTAGAAAAAAGAGCGAAAAAAGGGGCGACCAACAGGAGCTAGGAGAAGTTCAACTCATAAACCGTATATATGTGCAGGGTCCGTGATGCTCACACATTCCCCCATCTTCGAAGTACCAAATTCCTTCCCTACCACAACTAAATACCACCCAAACCTATTTACTCGCAACCCACTTAAAACACACAATTCGAAACCAGAGAGGTATCTCTCTCTTCCATTGTGATTTCAATGCTCTATTCGATTTGGTGTGCATGGTAGTGGTTGTTATTGGACCTTTATAATAGAGGTTGTGGAGAGAGTATATTGTGGTTGTGGTAGTTTGTCCATTAGATCTTATAGTTGTGCTACTAAGTGTGTTTTTGGTGTTCGTTACTCATCATAAATATTCTCTCATTTTCTCTCCTTGACATGTATTCTAGAATGTTTATTTGCATTGCGAACAATGCAATATTTAAGTGTCAGGGAGGGGAATAAGATGATACTTATGATTAGTAGTTTAGTTAGTTGTAGTAACTAGCTCTTTTGAGAGTTTTTTAATTGATTTTTTTAAAAAATTAATAGAAAGAATCCCGCTAAGTTGAAAACCTGATAGGACAACTTAGGAAAAATTAGGGGGCCCAGATAAATTGAAAACCTAAAAGGGTGATCTATGCAAAAATGAGAGGCCAAATGGTGTGCAAAAAAGTGAGGGTGAGTATTGCAAAAAGAAGAAAAAAAGTGTGAAGCTAGGGTGAAAACCCGAAAGGGCTCCTAGGAAAATCGAGAGAAAATAAGAGAAATTGAAACATTCTATGCTACTCTTTGTTTGTCTATTTGGTAGATTCTTTGGTAGAGTAAGCTAGTTTTATATTTGTATTTTTTACCTCACATTTGATTGGTATGATGACTCTTTAGATTATCTTAGGCTTTGGGATATGAGAATGTGAGAGATTCTTATGTCTTAGGGGCTATGGTAGATTAGGAATAAATTGTTAGGTGTTTTGGGAAAACCGTTGCATGCTAATTTACGCTTAAGTCTTTGCTTGTTCTTGTTTACTCGAGGACGAATAAAGGTTTAAGTGTGGGAGATTTGATGAGATGCCAAATGCATGTATTTTACGAAGCATTTAGCATCTCTTTTGTCATCATTTTGTTGGAAGATTGCTAGATTTAGGTAGGTTTGGGGTTGGATGACCATTTTTGGTTTTTCATATCTAAATCCTTCTTTTTTTAACCTACTTTGAATCTAATGGAATTATATCCTTATGAGTGATGTGCTCATCTATTTTTAGCAAATTTGAAACTCATATTTGCAATAGACTAATCTTTTATGTAAGAATATAGGTTGCTTTGTTCGTAAGAAAGTTAGGATGATGATTTAGGATTTATATCCTAAATCTCTAGTTTAAGGCATTCTTGGAAGATATTTAATGATCATGTTCATGATGTAAGATTCAAGAATGAAGATTCACAAGGAGAATAAGGATTTAGAAGTGAAGTCAGTACAATTTGGTAGAGGAAAAGTCCGGATTTGAAGAAGGAAGGCCGGCCGATCGACGCAAAGATCGACTGGCCAACTGGCTGGGTGAAGAAGACCGGGCGCATGGCCTGGGCGCTTTACCGCAATGCCAGGTGCCCCAAACCGCTGAAAGGAAATGGCTTCAGCACCAAAAATCAGGCAGTGCCTAGAACCGCCCGGCCGGGAGCCAGGGCCTCATGTGCACCCGAACGAGCATTTCAGCCCACGCCCCAGGCGACGAGCGCATGCCTCGCGCGCCCTGCTCCCCTTTTGACTCTTTTTTACCACAACTTGTGCTATAAATATCCCTTATCCTATCTTCATTCTCAACTTTCTCTTGTCCAAAAATTTTCTCCCAAAACCCTAAAAACACTATCTTTTCTTCAAAAAAATTCTTATGTTTACCATGGATTGTTGTAGATTTGTTATGGGTTTAGCTAATCTAGGCTAAATGTACTTAATGAGACGTAAAATGCATGTGTTTTCCAAAGCATTTAACATCTCTTTTGTTATCTTTTAGTTGGAAGATTGCTAGATTTAGGTAGGTTTACATCATAAGGGATTTAGATGACCGTTTTTGGTTTTCGTATCTAAAGTTTTCATTTTTCAACCTATTTTGAGTCTAATGGATTTTTGGTCCTTAAGAGGATATAGATTCCTGTTTGTAAGCTTAATTTGTAGATTGCTCGTAAGCACTTTGGAGTATCGCATTGAAGGTCATTCGCAAGGATGGTATAAGATTTAAGGCCACGAGTCAAAACGTGGTAGAAGATAAAAGGATCGGAGAAGAAAAACAAAGAAATGGAGGAATTGTGATCCG
>JAULKM010152375.1:0-17146 GCA_032355605.1 Rubia tinctorum | reverse complement strand
ACCAAAAGCCAGCGGCCCAGCGGCGACCACGGGCGGTCCGGGGGAAATGGGATGTGCGGGTTTTATTGACACTTAAATCAACTAGGTAGGGTTATATCTGCACTAAAAATTATCTGAGGGTTATATTGGCACTTATGTCAAGTAGGTAGGGATATATTGGTATATATCCCACAATATTATCGTATCAGATATTGTTGGATTCGTCGTAACATTTAATTTTTAGATATCCATTTTTTATACGCCGTTATTATCTGTAGTTACATATATTTATAGTCAAATATGTTTTTTAGAAACCATGAAAAATACTATGTGCAAATTTTCCTGGGACGGAGGAGGTAGAAGCGTTTTTTTTTATGAAGTAGAAGCGTTTTAACATGTAACAAAATAGCTACCTAAGGTGTTCAAGTCACAAATAGTTGCAACCTTAAATAAAGGTTATATTGACTAGTTACTTGCAAGTTGACTAAATAAGTTGAACTAGTAATGTGGATGAAAATACCGTCTGATGTGATTGGTTCTAAATGATGGTGATCAACAGGATTATCATCCACGGGTGCTCCTCTACTTGAATTCTGCAATCAAAGTCCCGGATTAGATTTGGGGTAAGGACTTGATGTTAAACTAGTACTTTCCTTCTTTGTGAGTATAAGTTCAGGGATACTTTTGTGACTTACCTTGTTCTCTCTATTTCTTCTCTATGTATAGGTTGCCCAAGTCGCAACTATCGGGGTAGCGTTCAATATGAGAGTCATGGTAATTATGGACATTGTGGTGGCTGCACGATTTGTCTTCTAGGAACATAGTGTTAGCCATGAAGATCATGCATGTTTACGCGCGTGTATTTCACGTTTTGGGTTGGTTGTTCGCTTGTTAGTTCGTTGGTATGGGAGATAGTTTGCTAGGTCTCTCTAGCTATTCTTGTGTGACATGAGCCTGTCATTTGGCCCTTCTATATACCATAAGCCCCCTAGCCACGAAGTGTTGATGGGTGAACACAGAGTTGTACTCATATGTAAGGACTAGCGATCATGAAGATTGAGTTCGCTAGATGTTATAAATTTGCATGATAGGTAATCATATATCATGGGTTGCAAAAAGTTGTGTTTCTCTCGAACTTCAGCATTTGACATTCACATTCCTCTATAACAGGTAGTTCCTAAATGGTTGGATGGATTTTTTTGAATTTTGAAATTCCCTACATAATCCTCGATATATGTGTTTTGTACTTGTCTATCCTGGAGTGGGAAACTGAGAAGGCTTCACGTAAGCAACGTAATCATTGCCCCGGATCCTCCTTTTGAAATATTTGTCTCCTTCGCTACTGCACCACCTTTTCAAACACCATGGTTTTGAAAAGTAACTTACTAGTGATAATGGTATCGTTTGCATGTCTCGATAATAGGGTATTCCAACGGTGGGTCCCGTGTTTATAAATAGATTCTCAAAATTTAAAATAAATCCCTTTTCCATTCTTCTCATTCTGCCATCTTTGAAGTTTTCTTTCCACAATCTTATCGAGCATATCGCTCTCGGTCATATGTACAGAGTTGTCATTGGTCCATTATTACAAGTAAGTCTCCTCTCTGTTTTCTATTTCTATCCATTGATATGGACCCCTGCAGTACTCATGTTTGCCCTTATCTGGCTAGGTGGCCTTCTGGCCAGCCAGTTTCCGAGTTATAGGTTTCTTGGAATTCTGGGGGTTTCTGTTCCTTTCACTGGTCATTCTCGTTTAGGATTAGGTCAACGTTCAAATAATGACAGTTCGCCTGAGCATAGGGAAAGAAAATCAGTCAACTCATACTAACGCGATGACCTCATCTAGTAGTGTGATTACCCATGACCAATTTGATGGGTCGAGTAGTGTTTTTTTAAGTTAAACCGTCTCAAAGACGGGGTTTTATAGGGTTCCCTCCCTTTTCTATTAAACTCAAACTCAATATGCACAATGTGCGATTACAAGTGGTGTGGGATAAACCCATTACACCGAGGTATAAACAATTCTAGTCTACATTCTCAATGCCTAAAAAAGAAATTACAAATAAGCCCTAATCATATTACAATAGTAAGCGGAAAGCTTATGTGACAATGAGAAGAGACCCCAAGAATAAGTGGTTTACACAGTTTTGTCATACTGTAGTCACAATAAAAATCGACCCGAGACTACCATCAGAATCAAAACAGTGAAGTATCAAATAATACGCACAAGAAGTGTTTTGTCCCCACATCGATCAAAACTCAAGGCAATCAAAACGAAGTAATTAAGGTTCCCCAACTAAAAACCTGGTTCATTTTCATTTAACCCATAAAACCCTTTTCCTACACTAGAAGATTGAAAACCAGTCATCTGTATTGCCCAGAATTTTTCCTGCCAGTGTATAAAAATCACTTATAATACGTAGAATTCACTCTAACTTGGCTCCAAGAGGATGTAAAAACCAATTAAATCGACTGAACAATGAAATTGATTTGAGCACCCTAATGGAACGAAATCTACAAATCTGATTTTATCCTCAGAAAAACAGTATCGCCTAAAGTACGTTGTTTAAAACGACTATGGTTTGGATTTCTCCTTTTGTCTCTTTGGATATCAAATCTGAAATCAATCAATTTCTACCGACTCAGGCTGTCGGCAAAACAAGCATTGACAGAAAGAATTCTTATTTAATACCAAATCAAAAAACCCAAATAATATCTGGCCCTTTTCAATTTAAAATTATAAAACAGAGTAAACTGAAATAAATAAATAAGAACATAAATTAATTAAAAGCCTCACACCTGAAAAGAGAAAATGAAAAGTAGAAAAATAAAATAAAAATGGAGAAGTACCCCTCGTACCCTTCCATCCAGAAATATATTCGGCTCTATTTGACCCAAGTTGAGTCGGTCTGTTTGAGTCAACACGTTATTGACTCATCACTGAGTTGAGTTGACTCGGTCCTGAGTCGAGTCCGAGTTGGCCACTACTGGATCTGAGTTGGCCTGCTCATATTCGAGTAGACTCAGAAAACTCTAAAAACTAGTCACATTACCTTAGTAAATTAAGAGAAAACAGGGAAATGTTGAACTCGGGTCCGGATCAATGTTCACGCTGGACATGAGCAGCACCGGCGCATCTCGAACACCGAAAAACTGAGCCACTGGAGCAGTGTCCAACTCCCTAGCTCTCTGCCGCCGTGCAAAGCGCTCCGTCAACCAGGAGCAGAGGCGCCAGTGTAGCCGAGCCGCTACCTCAGTAGCATCGAACGCCGCCGCCGACCTGTAGCATCGTCGCCGGCCTGGAGCTTCGTCGTCGGCTGGAGCTCTCCGTTGCCCTGTAGCACCGCCGTCGGGCAAGAGCCACCGTCGCTACAGGAGCAACCACGCCGGGCAAGGGCCACCTCCGCCACCGGAGCAACCACGCCGGGCTTGGAGCGCCATCATCAGCGAAATGCCTGTCTCACCGTCGCAACCATTGGAGCAAAGTCGGACGACGGAAGTCAGACTTTGTGCGCCAGATCTGGAGCCATTTAAAAACTGGAGATGGTTGGGAACAAGGGGTAAGGGTGTTGGGGGTGGGATTTGGAGGGGGAGCCACCGGAGGCAATTTTCCGATTACGGCAGCCCCCAGAATTCAGAAATTAGGATTTTGTTTTTGGGCAGAGAGAAGGGGGAGGGTTTTGTTTTAGAGAGAAGATCGCCCCAAAACTTCCAAAAAGGAAAGGTGCCAATATAAAAAAAAAAAAAAAACCCAGAGGGAGTATATCAATGGCGAGAATTCTTTTAAACTCGTATATCATCTCCAATTTGTCACCTCACAAACGAGTAACACCATGGAAATAACTGTGTAGGCACATAATGCTTTTTACTCATCACAAAAAGCATATAATGCTTTTTACTCATTATAAAAAAGTTAGCACAATGTTAAGACAAATTGCTGCAAAGTCTATCAAAAATTGGTTCCATTAAACAACGACCCGAAGAATCAATCCAAACCAAATAGAATGTAGGCTTCTCTTTTTGATAATATAAGCTCATTCCACCACAGCCAACAAGTCACCAGCCTTGCAAAAGCAATGTCTATCTTCTGTTCCCAAATCCACCTGAGAGATTATCAAAGTGCACATACTTTAGACACCTTGTGTCAGCAAACTAATATTGCAGTGACTACAGTAATCACAATCATCCTAACAAAAGCACACCATTAGGAACCAACTAAGTAGTTACAATTACCACAGTATTTTTTACACAGATCTGACATGCGTACATATACTTGTCCAAAGGGTTTATTCATCCATAAGGTGGGGACATAGTAATTTACACAGTGCCAAAATTAATATGAATGATGATCCTAACAAATAGAATTTTGTTTTCAAAATCTATGGATAAGCCAAGTTGAAGTTCTGATTAAGAGTTTGCGATGATGAAACCATGCTTTTCATGTTATTCAAGTATCAGTCAAGGCAGTGATTTCTTCCACGGTTTATCTCCCTCAACTCAACTGACAAATAAGTGTCGCCTGAGAAGAGCCCCGGAGAACAGAAGTGACTAACTTAGGAGGTAACCAAGTATCGTACGACTAAGATACAGAGGGACTTGTAAAATAACCCTTCGGTTCATATTTCATAAGCTGAACCTCAAGTACCAAAGATTAGGAAGAATAAACTATATAAGAGTATTGAGTTACACACCTCGTAGGCATTCATATCAGAGAAAATAACCTGCAAAAGAAATGCATATATAGAGGAGATTAGCAATAATTAGGCACAACCAAGACACAAGCTCTTTCAACAACAAGAAGGAAAGAACATTATGACAAATAACTGAAAATTAGAGTTTAAACTCTCCCAGGGTACCTTCTTCCCGCTGTTCAATTCACCAGCCTCGGCGCCCACAGATATGACCTAAAGAGCAAGCCATCAAGCAAAACAGAGATCAAACTCAGTTCTATGTTGCATACTTCAGTATGAGTAACAATCCTGTTTCACTCACCTCTCCCATTAGGTATCTTTCGAACTTCACTGCTGATTTAGGCAGCAAAACTCCTCCAGCTGATTTCTGCAAACAAAGCATCCCATTTTTTCAGTTGTGGCCTCAGGAAGCCATGCATATAATCAAACAGCTTATATGAAGTCATATGAGCATTGATACTTTTGCAAGGTATCCAAGATCAAACAATGCCAACTTAGAGAACCAGGAGGAACATTTGTCCTTGAAAAAACGACGTGGGAGCAACTCAACTGCCACATATCTAGTAAGGAAATAAGCCCAGAAGTTTAAGTAAATACAAACTCCGTCACACAGCACACATTGATTTCATAGAACAACAAAATGCAACATACACTGCCATCATGCAAGATACAGCTCTGAGGAAAACAATGTCAAAGAAGCCCCGTAAACAAGAAAATGCTAGTAAATTTGCATTAATTTGCTAAATCAGTAGTTTTGCTTTGCAATTTATTACCACAGGATAACCCAAGACAAACCCTTACATTCATTACAAATTTACAGTACCAATTAAATTATTAATGCTCCAGAACGAGCACAGTGTAAGAAATCAAAGCAAAAACAGTTAAGAGATACGAAAATAGAAGGTCCGTGACAGTACCTCGGGTAGCTGCTCCAACCTTATCAGCACTCTATCTGCTTGAGGAACAACCTATAAACCATATAATAAAAAATAATTCAAAGAGAAAACATATTTCCAATAGGTCAAAAGACTAAAGACATTGATTTATAAAAATCAAACTTCACAAAAGAAAATGAGCGCTAAAATAAGGGGGAAATGAGAACAAGAAACACCAACCTTGGCGGGCTCGAACTTCTTGGCAATTGCATTCACTCTGAGATTGTTATTTCTTGAAAAGGCTGTAGAAACCAGAAAATTGACAGAATGTCGCGTAATTGTAGAAAGAAAGAAAAGGGAATATGGGGAAATTAAGTAAAGGGTTCTTACAAGTGGGTGTCTTGGCAGAGAAAAGAGGAAGATTTGTAGTGTGAGAAGCAAAGGGTTTGGCCATGGTAATGAAGGTGGACGCCATGGATAAGGCAGCTCTAAACTCGCCCAACTGAACTGGAGAAGAAAATATGACTGCTTCTGTTCTGTGTGAGAAATTGTTGACAATTTTTATGCGGGTTACTTATGCGGGCCCTGCAATTGTACATTGTTTGTTATCGAGAGTTCGGGGATTCTGAGAATGATTTGTTGAGGCCCAAATCTAAATTAGTGGGCCTATAGCCTCATTTCAGTGACCAACCCATTTCTTCTCTTTGTTCTTCACAATTATTTTTGGAGAAAATTGTTTTTAACCCTACATAATTGACATAAGTATCAATATAACCTTCCAAATTTTAAAATTATCAAAATAATCCTAAATAATCAGTGAAAGTTCCAATATAATTCTCTCCGATAACTTTTAGCCGGAATTTCTTAAAAATACATGTTTACCCTTTAAAAAAATACTAAAAATAGCACATTGTTATAAATAATGAAATGTTCATTAGCAATAAACTAGATTTGTGATAATTAATTATTTTACTATTCATTTACCTTATAGGAACACTATATAATTACCCCTCAAATTCTCCTATAAATACCCTCTAAGAGAATGAAGAAAATTGCACCTCTCATCCTCACTTTCTCACTTTCTCACTTTCTTACTTTCTTACTTCATCACATCCTCATCTTTTCTTTTCATCTTATTCTCCATTCTCTCCATCTTGTTTTCTATATCAATTTCTTCATCACTTCCTTAATTAATTAGTGCAAAGTTAGTGATTTTCACAACACGTTATCAGCACGATCACTCTCCGTCTTCATCAAATAAGTTAATAACACGGGTATAATAAATCGTGCACTAAAACTTTTATGATTATTATTATGCACTAAAATTTTAATGATTGTTATTATTGTTTCATAACATCATATTACTATATGCAGGAGGCTTTGCCACCTTATGGTAATATGATGTGATTTATAATAATTAAAATTTTAATTTTCTAACTACATAACACCATATTACTATATACAGGAGGTTTTTCCACCTTATGTTAATGTGATGTAATTTATAATAATCAACTTTCTATCTTTCTAACTACATAACACCATATTTCTACACACAGGAGGCTCTGTCACCTTATAGTAAAATGGTGTGATCTACATCTAACAAATATTTAACTGTTTCATTTTAATATTTCTATGATTAATTATGTCCATAATATGTTTGTCTAAATTTATTTGATGACATTACATTGATAATCTACTCTTAACATTTAACTACAATTAATTAAAATAAAACGGCTATATTTCTAACGGTAATATAATGGCCACAAACAGCTATATTTTACACTGTAAATACGAAGACATCCAATGATACAAAAACCACATTTTCTCTTCTACTTAAATTTTTTTCTTCAATCTAAATTCACTAAATTTGCCGATAAAATGTGTAAACTAATATTAGTCTTTGTCAGTGTAATGATTTTTGTATTACATGTTAGAATTCTCACTGTAGATGTTTCGCCAGAAGAATTTCACTCCTCTTTACTAATAGCCATAATCCTGTATTTCTCTTTATTTATTACAATCATTGTAGACTTTTGTATTTTGTATTAAATATAATAAATAATTTTATTTTCCCGATTAGTTATCATCATGTCAAATCTTGTGAAACTCGAATTCAGTCCACTTGAGATCAGTGGAAACAACTACATGTCATGGATTCTAGACATTGAGATGCACTTGGAGTCAATGGACCTCATTGAAACAATACAAAAAGGGAATGACTCATCAAGGTCAGACAAAGCAAGATCTTTGATCTTCCTTCGCCGATACCTTGACGAAAGCCTAAAAAATGTATATATCATTGTGAGGGAACCAACTGAGTTGTGGAGAAATTTAAAAGAAATATTTGGCCACCAAAAAGATGTAATGCTCCCCATTTACCTCGATCACTAGAACAATCTACGATTCCAAGACTATAAGAAATTCAGTGACTATAGTACTGCAATGTTCAGAATATTATCCAGCTTCAATTTTTGTGGGGTTATAGTAACTGATATTGAAATTCTGGAAAAAAAAACTCTTTCTACTTTCCACGCATCAAATGTGACCTTACAACAACAATATCGTGTGTGGGTTTTTAAAAGATACTCTGAACTAATTGCTTGTCTCCTCATTGCGGAGAAGAATAATCAATTGCTTATGAAAAATAATCAATCTCGCTCGACTGGCTCAAAATCGTTTCCTGAAGCATATGATGTTAACTCTGATAAACCTGACCGCAAGAATTATTTTCAGGGTCGAGGTCATGGACGAGGTCGAGGTCGTGGTCGTAGTTACGGGCGCGGTCAAAATAGTTACAACTTGTCCTATAAGTCTGGTAACTACCATCACAAGAAGAAACAATACGAGAGGAACTATGAAAGTACCCATAAAAGGGGAGAATATGCAAGTTCATCAAAGGGCTCTGGAACCTCTTGTTACAGATGTGGCAGTAAAGGGCATTGATCAAGAGTCTGCATAGTCTCAAAGCACTTATGCGAACTCTGCCATGAGTCCATAAAGGAAAAGAGGTGGGAGATCAACTTCAATGAATCCACTCATCTCGAAGCATCCGATTCCAATGATGATTTCATTGACACACTGAACAAGCGGATGATGGAAACTAAAAGAATGAAAATTGTATAACTATTATTGGGAATGAAACTAAATTGTCCGATGTTTATTTTTATCTTATATATATACATAGCAATAAATGGTTTTCCTTTAAAGGTGTGCTAATGTCTAAATAAGTATCTTTCTTATCAATTTTTTTTGCTTTTAGTTAAAGTGGTGAAATTGATAAAGCTAATCGTGAAGTCAACCAAAGGATTAAAAGGGAAGAAATTTGCATACTCGATTGTGGAACAACGCACATTATATTAAAGGATAAAAGGTTTTCTCAAAGATAAAGCCTATACAAACCATTGTGAATACAATATCAGGTCATGTAGATCTGATTGAAGGAGTTGGTGAGACAAACTTTACATTGTCAAATGGCACAATATTTACAATAAATAATCTCTTATTTTCCCCCAGATTCAAAAGAAGCCTGTTGAGTTTCAATGATATATATTCTCATGGATTTAATAATCAGTCTGTAACTGAATGTACCATGAAATATATGTTTCTCACAATGCATAAATATGGAAGGAAATTCATACTAGAAAAACTACCAATGCTCTACACTGGATTACATTACAATCATATAAATGCACTTGAATCAAATAAGGTAGTTATCAAACCCTCGGTATTTAGCATATGGCATGATCGGCTTGGTCATCCAGGTTTAACTATGATGTGAAGAATTATTGAAAATACACATGGGCATCCATTGAAGGACCAGAAGATCCCTCAAGGACAAAATTTTCAATGTAAAGCTTGTTCCCTTAGAAAGCTAATCATAAGGCCTTCACCGGGAAAGGTTGAAACAGAATCACCTGCGTTTCTTGAACGTTTTCAAGGTGATATATGTTGACCTATCCATCCACCATGTGGACCATTTCAATACTTCATGTAATTGATAGATGCCTCTAGCAAATGGTCACAAGTATGTCTGTTATCAACTCGAAATATAGCATTTACTAAATTACTCGCTGAGATAATCAAATTGCGAGCTCAATTTCCAGATCATGCGATCAAGAAAATCAGACTTGATGATGCCGGTGAATTCACATCCCAGACATTCGATGAATATTGTATGTCAGTTGGGATTGTTGTTGAGCATCATGTTTCTCATGTACACACACAAAATGGTTTGGCCGAATCACTGATCAAACATCTCCAACTCATTGCTAGACCATTGATAATGAGAACGATGCTACCTACTTCAGTATGGGGTTATGCAATATTACATGCTGCAACATTGATTCACATGAGGCCAAGTGTGTACCATAAATACTCCCCACTACAACTTGCGTTAGACCATGAACTAAATATATCTCATCTAGGGATTTTTGGTTGTGTTGTTTATGTGCCTATTGCACCGCCTCAAAGAACAAAGATGGGGCCACAGAGAAATCTTGGCATTTATGTAGGTTTTGAAAACCCATCTATTGTTAGATACCTTGAACCTCAAACTGGGAATAGTTGCACATCTCGTTTTACTGATTGCCATAATGATGAAGAAAATTTTTCAGCATTAGGGGGAGAAAGAAAACAGTTAGAAAGGGAAACCACCTGGTATGTACCAATATTATTGCATCTTGATCCTTATACAAAGGAGTGTGATGGGAAAGTTCAAAGAATTTTGCATTTGAAAGATATAACCAATCAACTTCCTGATGCATTTACTGACACAAAGAGTGACTAAATCTCACATACCAGCTGAGAATGCTCCTACTCAAATTGAAGTCCCGAAAGGGCAAATTGAAAACAAAGTCATTCATGAAATCACAACACGCCTGAAGCGTGGAAGACCACTCGGTTCCAAAGATAAAAATCCTCAAAAAATTAAAGGACTGGAGAAACAAGATGACCTCAAAATGGAGGAACATAATCCTGTAGAAATACAAGACGAGGAAAATCGAGGAATTTTTGATTAATTATGCCAATACAGGTTCAAGGTGGAATCGAAATGATAAAATCGATGATGCATTCTTTTACAGTTTGGCATGCGATGTTATGAATGAAAATAATGGAGATCCTGAACCACTGTTTGTTACTGAGTGTAAAAATATACATGATTGAACTAAATGAAAAAAGGCTATTGAAGCTGAATTAGACTCGCTTAACAAGCGCAAAGTCTTTGATCCTATAGTACTCATGCCTGTAGATGTTAGACCCGTTAGATACAAATGGGTATTTGTGCGAAAAAAAGGAATAAAAAGGAAATTGTGAGATAAAAGGCACGACTTGTTGCACAAGGTTTTTCTCAAAGGTCCGGGATTGATTTTGAGGAAACGTATTCCCATGTCATGGATGGAATTACATTTAGATTCCTTATCAGTCTAGCAGTTTATGAGAAACTTAATATGCACCATATGGATGTTGTTACCGCGTACTTATATAGATCGCTTGATGCTGAAAGTTACATGAAGATCTCTAAAGGATTCAAAATACATGAAGCATTAAGTTCAAAACGCAGAGAAATATATTCAATCAAATTACAAAGATCTTTATATGGGTTAAAGTAATCCGGACGCATGTGGTACAACCGACTAAGCGAATATTTGTTACAAAAGGGGTATGTTAACGATCCTCTTTGTCCTTGCATTTTCATCAAGAAAACAACATCGGGATGTGTGATTATCGCTGTCTATGTTGAATATTGGAATATCATTGGGACAAATGAAGAAATTATAGAAGCAATATTATACGTAAAGAAAGAGTTCGAGATGAAAGACCTTGGGAAAACAAAATATTGTCTCGGTTTGCAGATTGAGCACTTGCAAAGTAGGATACTTGTGCATCAATAAAATTACACAAAAATATATATTAAAGAGATTCAATATGGATAAATCAAATACATTGAGTACCCCAATGGTCGTCACATCCCTTAATTTAGAAAAGGATCAATTTCGTCAATGTAAGAAATCTGAACAGATTCTTGGTCCGAAAGTACCATATTTCAGTGCAATTGGAGCTCTTATGTATCTCGCTAATTGTACTCGACATGATATACCTTTTTTGTTAATTTATTGGCGAGATTCAGCTCATATCCTACTAAAAGACACTGGAACAGAATCAAGTATGTGTTTTGTTACCTTCAAAGAACAATTGATCTGGGTTTATTTTATCACAACAATACAAAACTGGATTTGATTGGCTATGCAGATGCATGTTACTTGTCAGATCCACACAATGGGAGATCTCAAACTGGGTATGTGTTCACCAGTGGGGGGACTGCTATTTCTTGGCGTTCTTAAAAACAAACACTCACTGCCACATCATCAAACCATGTTGAGGTTATCGCATTACATGAAGCAAGTCGAGAGTATGTGTGGTTGAGATCCATGACTCGACTTATCAAAACCACAAGTGGTCTCCTATCAAATGATGATCTCATAACACTTTATGAAGATAATGTTGCATGTGTTAATCAAATGAAGGAAGGATATATAAAAATTGACAGAACAAAGCATATCCCTCCGAAGTTATTTTCATTTACTCAAGAGTTGGAAGAGGGTAATGTTATTAACATTCAATATGTTCTTTCTTGTGAGAACTCAGCGGATCTCTTCACAAAGGCTCTTCCTACTTCAGTATTCAGAAAACATGTTCATGACATTGGAATGCGAAAACTATGAAATTTATGAAGAAATCACCAATGTCAACATGGGGGGAGCTATACGTGGCTGTACTTTTTTTCCCTTACTCCACTAGGTTTTTCCAAGTAAGGTTTTTAATGAGACAGCATGAACACGTAATTATTGTAATGAGCATTCCAAGGGGAGTGTTATGAATAATTAAATGCTCATTAGCAATAAGCTAGATTTGTGATAATTAATTATTTCACTATTCATTTATCTTAGGGGAATACTATGTAATTACCCCCCTCAAATTCTCCTATAAATACCCCCTATGAGGATGAAAAAATTGCACGTCTCATTCTCACTTTCTTACTTCATCGCATCCCTATCTTTTCTTTTCATCTTATTCTTCATTCTCTCCATCTTATTTTCTATATGAAGTTCCTTATCACTTCCTTAATTAATTAGTGCAAAGTTAGTGGTATTCACAACAGATATGATGTTATTACCTTAGAGTTATTAGCACCTCAAATGTTGTCACCGGACCACCGTTGGACCACCACCGGACCTCTGCCAAACCACAGTTGCACCACCGCCGTAACAGGTTGGGCTAAATCAGCACATTATGAAACTGGTAGGGTTAAATCAGCACATTCCTAAAACTATAGGGTTATATCAGCACATTCATAAAAAAAATGTAGGGTTATATCACCACATTCTATAGAATATAGGGATTTTGATGATATTTTATTTATTTATTTGTGTTTAGTCCGGGCTGATGATTGGATGACGTTTGGTGTTGTGTGTGTATTTGTTATTTTGTTGTGTACTTCGACCTAGTGTTTTTAATGTTAATGAATTTTGAAATGAGGTTAAGATATGTGATAATGGTGTTTATATCAGCACATTCGTAAAAAGTGAAGGGTTATATCACCACATTCTATAGAATATAGGGGTTTTGATGATATTTTGTTTATTTTTTTGTGTTTAGTCTGGACCGATGATTGGATGACGTTTGGTGTTGTGTGTTTAGTTGTTATTTTTTTTGTTGTGTTCTCCGACCTATGATTTTTAATGTTGATGAGTTTTGAAATGAGGCTAAGATATGTGATAATGGCGTTTAATATGAATGACGGTGTTATGATGTTGAATTTTATGGTGTATAAGATATTAGTATGATGTGATAATGCTGTATATGATGATGTGGCTGCTTGTTAGGGCCAGTCGAGTACCACACACTTTAAATTTTATAATATGTACCAATAAAACCTTATATTTTTTACGAATGTGCTGATATAACCTATAAGTTTTGGGAGTGTGCTGCTAAAACTCTATTAGTTTTCATAATGTGCTGATATATCCATATCTGTTACGATGGCAGTGCGGCAGTGCGGCAGTGCAGCAGTGGTCCGACGAATTATAAGAGTAAAATTGTCCACTCAATTTCAAAATTTGCCTTAAATGGTATTTTGGCCAATTTACATAGAATCAATGCCAGAAATTCGAAGTCAATGCCAGAAATGGAGTCTAAGAGTCATAATGGCACTTTCATTAACTAGTTAGCGTTATTTTTGCACTAAAAAATATCTATACATCTTACCAAAAGAGAAACCCTTGGCCACATGTAATCTCCATACTTAGCCACATTACATTTGCCACGTGTCACCCTTAGAATTATCCACATCAACTAGACATGTGTCACTCATAAAATGTATCCAAATAGTATTTATTCTATTTGTTTACTTTCATTAATTAATGCACTTTTAAAAGAGACATGATTTTTATAACTTCGATTAAATTGTTTTGATTCATTAAAATAAGTGATCTTTCATTTTATTATCAATATATTTTTTATAAAGTAAAATATTTTTTATACAAAGTTTGCCTCTTGAAAGACGGTATTTTCATAAGTTATAAAAAGACCAAGGTTTAAATTGCAAATTAGAATAAATCAAAATAAAAATTTTGGATTGCATTAATCGGGTCATAAACTTATAACTACTACACATTGCATATATTTTTTAATATTGCAACTAAAATCTTTTACCTTTCTATTATTCTAATTCAATTTCGTCTTTCCATATGCTTATGGAAATATGATCTTTCCCAAAATTTTGTCATTTATACATCAGTTATTTTTTTCTACATAAATTATATATATGTCAACAAAGATCGCCCGTCAATATTTTTATTTAATTTATTATAATACATTTATTTATTAATTTATTTGAACTAATACATCATAAATTATATTATATTATATTTTTATTTATAAATTTGTAAATCGTTACAAGTATTATCTAGTATGAGGTTATATTGATACTTAATTGGATATATTGGGATACATATCTTATTTATAAGAGGGTAAGTACCACAAATCCTCTCTAACTTTAACCCATTGGTCATTTGAGTGTGTCTACGTGGGTTGTCCCAATATAGTTTTAGGTTGCGTAGATGTATGAATTTGGGATAGTGGTGTTTTTTTAATTCGATGATAGTGGTTCTTTGTGATGATTCGTTGGTGAGGAATTCAAGAGAGAGGGGGATTTCTATTATGTGCAAAGTTTTTTTATAAGTTTCAAATGAATAATACATATATATAAAGGAGAATGTTAAAAGGGTATTATTGGAAGACTAAATTATATTTTTGGTCTCTGACATAACATCTCATACCATCTTTTGGTCTTCGAAGCCAAAACCACGTCCTTTCATTATCCCACAAATTCAAAAATGAAATATACGGTCCCCAAAACTAGATTCCGGGTGGTTTTCGGGGACCAAAAGATGGTATAAGATGTTATGTTATGGACCAAAAAACAATTTAGTCTTCTTGAAAAAAAATCTGAAATCTGGTTTTGGGGACCGAATATTTCATTTTAAATTTGTAGGGTGTTGAAAGGACGTGGTTTTGGTGTCGAGGACCAAAAGATGGTATAAGTTGCTATGTTGAGGAACAAAAAAATAATTTAGTCTGATATGAAAGGGCAAACGAATTATGTGACCCCTAAACTAATGTTATTGTTCACTTTTCGCCTTCATATTATTTAAAAATACTCTTGACCTATGAACTAACAGAATTGTTAAGTCGTGCCACTTTCGTCTTGTTAAACCGTTCAGTTTAAATTTTGTTGACATTCTGAGGGGTCAAAATGTTTTTTCTATTCAACCTTATAATTCTTTGCAATTCATAAGACTGTCTCCTCGAGTCGTGCTTGCGGCGCATGATAAATGTCAACTCGGATCTCGCCGTCATTGGCGATATCTGAAAGGCTCGAGTAGACATCTCAACTTGGATCTCTCATAGAATACCTTCTATGAAATGACTCTTTTATCCCATTGAAAAAGTATTTTTTTTATAAAAGAAGAAAATGACTATTATTCCCCCGCTCCTATACCCTAACCTCATTTCTCCTCTCTTTCCACATCATGCCAGCAAATCTTCTTCTTCTTCACCTTCTTCACTTTTTCTTATTCTCTCGCAAACGGTAGAGGAGGCGGCAGATGCATCATCTCCACTCACAGCGTGAAATTATTCCTGTTCTCTCACCGACGAAGCGAGATGAACCAGAATCAATTCAATCGATTCAGTCGCCGAACGCCGCATATCTCCAACTAAAGCCAAAGCAATGTTAAGCGCGGCAGCTCGAGGTGGAAAGTGGCAGTAGGGATTTTGATTCAAGGTGGGAGCAGTGCCCCAAGGGTTTCAGATTTTAAACCGGGAAGACGGTGGGGTAGTGGTTGGGGGTTTTCGAGGTGGCAGGCGGTGGGTTTTGGCTGGGTAGTGAAGGGTAGATTGACCGGCGGTGGAGCAGAGCGGTGACACTTGGGTTTCAAATTTGAAACCGGGCGGTCGACGGGTGGTGCCCGAGGGTTTTCGAGGTGGTGTCGAGGTGTCAAGCGACAGGGAGATTGAGCGGTGGCTGAGCCAGGTGGTGGCACTATGGTTTCAGATATGAAACTTGGAGGGCGGCGAGGTGGTGGCGGGGGATTATTGAGGTGGAGTTGAGGTGGCGGGTAATGGGGTCGAGTAGGAATGGGTGGTGGCGGGGGTTTTCATGCCAGATTGAGCGAATCAGTGTGGCGGCAGCGGTGGCGAAGCAGCGGTGGTGGGTAAGGGTAAAATAGTCACAATTTTAGCTTTTGACCTGATGGGAATTTTTGCCATTTCACTTGTGGTCAACAACCAAAATGTCAATGTAGACATCAGAAGTGCCACCTTAGGGTTATATTGACACTTTTATTAAATAGTTAGGTTTTTTCCCAAACGATTGAAGGTTATATTGGCACTTCGCAACTATATAGGGTTATATTGGTATATAACCCAATAAACTATTGGTCCTTTGAAACTTTAATTTCTTTATGCAAAAAGTTTTAAAACTACTAAATTGTAGGAAAATATTCTTGCTATCGCATAATAAGATGTGCATTAACAAATTCTAACAAAATTTTAGTATGTGATAATATAATTTTGACCAAATCAATTGTGCATATAAACTTTGTTTTGTGATGACTTTATCAAACAGTACGTGAGTTAAAAAGTTACCTTCGATACTTCTGAAATTAGGAATTTATAGTGTGCAACTATGGTTGAAATTAGAGTGATTGGTAACACTGTTTTTTAAAATAAACCATCACAAAGATGGGGTGTTTATTAGACTCCCCAAACCTCATACCCAAAAATAAGATCGCTTACAGAGGTCGAAATCTATCCTGATAATACAATCGCGCTTCTAAGGCAAAAGCGACCAAGGCAAAAGTGAAAGTTGTATGTGAAGAAACAGTTCTAATGATTATATTCTACCTCAAGGACCTCCACCCCCATGTTAATCCTCGGGTAGCCATATAATAAGAATAAACAGCCCCCAGATCACCATCCATTATGAATGGCAGACATTCTATAACCTGAGACTAACAATCCCAAGTCTATCTCCAATGA
>JAULKM010152366.1:0-17146 GCA_032355605.1 Rubia tinctorum | reverse complement strand
GAGTATTAGCACCGGTATATGTCATTCAGCCAAAATCGGTGCTGAAAATATTAAATTCAGATATTTTTTTCTTGATAGGCACTAGTATCTAGCATCGGTATTCAATGAACCAGTGCTGGATTTATTAATAAGCACCAGTATTTTATTTCTTTTCCAGATTAACGGTGCCAATAAAATTTCTAGCACATATATCTCTCTCCCAACAATGACATACTGTGCCTATATACATGTATTCCAGTAATGTATAACTAGAAGTTACAAGTTACAACGAAATAGAACTGATAATAGTGCAGTTGCCACAATAATATTATTGAAACATAACCTAAACCAACCCAAATTAATCGGGTAGCATAATAACCCGATCAAAAATGAACCAACCCAAAATATATCTGAATCCAATATGAAGCATTACAAAAAATAACTGACATGATTAGACCCGAACAAAACTTCAGTACAAAAAATGACACGACAGTATCCCGATCCGATCCAACCCGACAATATTCTGACCCGATATGAGTATAAAAATTACACGATAGTAACCCGACCCGATATTAACTCAACCCGACACAACCCAACCCGAGGAAAAAACTGACACGTTTTCAACCCGACACCCAACACAACCCGACCCGACATGAAAATAAAATCAACACGTTTCAACCCGATCTGTTTCAACACGACACGTTTTTAACCCGACACGAACTCGACACGATAACCCGAATTGACACCTCTATATCTCGGTAGTTATGGACAAATTGACTATAGATGAACATTTTCCGGCATTGATTCATCCTTTTACAGATTAATCTGTTGCCACATTACTTTTTAAAGAAATATATAGACTACATGATCTTCCTGTAACTATAACCAGTGATATGGATAAACTAATCCTCAACCATTTTTGGAAGGAGTTGTTTGGCATGCTAGGAGTATATCTTCAGTTCAATACATCTTATCACCCCAAAATAGATGGACAAGCAGAAAGGGTTATCCAGGCGCTTGAAATCTATTTGAGATGTGTACCTAGAGAATGATAATACTTGGAAAAAGCTCAACAGAGAATGAAGTGTTTTGTTGATTTACTTAGACAATGTACAATGGCGAAACCTTCCGTTAAATATTCAATTTCTCTCTTCCACCTCATCAAAAACAGACACAAAAAAATAACTCCATTTTTACCTCTACAGTGGTTGAAACCACTAAGAAATCCCCACTTGATTTTCTCTACAAAACTCATTAATTTTATCTATAATATTTAATTTAAATAAATTTATCTATCCAAAATAAATTGAAATACTATATGAAATTTAATAATAAATTTCTAATTTTAAAATTTTATTTTATTTTATTTTTTAAAAAAATACATATAATTTTGATTAAAAAATACATATAATTTTTTTAAATAGCAATTTTTTTTAAAAAAATACAGATTCAGACATGTGGCCTAACCAGAGCTTGCCACGTGTCTAAAATAGTGGGGTTTTTTTTTTAAAAAAAGGTTGGGGCTTTAGTGGGACACGTGGCCCAATCATAGGTTGCCACATTTCTCATATGGGGACCAAAAAAGGGCCCACGCGTTAGCGCGGGCCTTAGGCACAAGGGTATTACATCTTTGGGGCGGTTTCTTTCCATAGAGACCAACCCCAGTTTCATTAATTTGATACAACTATGAAACCCCCACTGTGGGGTTTTGTGATTTCTCTGTGGTTTATTTCCACAAAGAAACCCCCAATTGACACGTGTCATAATGCGTAAAATTTAAAAGGGAGAGGGGGGGGGGTTGATGCCACGTGTCCTAATCAGGACATGACACGTAGCAACACAGGAGACAAAAAGAGGGCTGGCGCGTCAGCACGTGCCCATGTTCATGTGGGCTTGCAGCGATAATATGAATTAGGGCGGTTTCACAATTTTGAAACCAATGTCTGGTCTCACTTAAGTGAGACCACATTGAAACCCCCATTGTGGGGTTACGTGGTTTCATTGTGGTTTCAATTCTGAACTGAAACCACTAGGAAATTCCCACTACACATGCTCTTACATGCCTTTCTATTTTCCCACTGACGTGCTACAAAGATATTGATTCAATCGAGATGTTTACAATCATAACTTTCCATAATCGATCTGATCGCACTACTACAAACTAAGGCTAATGTAACATTTTCCTTGCAACAGTTATTTAAAATGTTACAATAGCTTATAAAGTGTTACTTAAATCATTGAAAAGTGTTACAAAAATATTGAAAGTGTTACCTAAATTTTAAAAAGCGTTATGTTAGATTTAAGCAGCATACCTACGGAGTAAGGTAATACTTGTAAAAATGTTGCAATATCTTCAACTTAGTATTATTAGAGCCTAAAGTAACACTTTTGGAAGTATTACCTTAGCTAGGTGATGCAACATTAGATCTAACGTAACACCTTTTAAATTTTAGGTAACACCTTTCAATATTTATGTAACACTTTATATGTTATTGTAATATTTTTCATAAGTGTTTCAAGAAAAGTGTTATGATAACTCTTATTTGTAGTAGTGTCCCTAGTTGATTAAACTAAAATTAAGAAGAAACCCTAATTTTGCTGGTGACTTGGTATCACCCAAAATGTTCTTGCATGCTTCTCCTCTTTTAGAAAGAGAAATTTAATGAGAAAATTTATTTACGCAGTAAAATGAGAGATGAATGGTTGAATATTGTATGATTGTGTATATTAAGAAAAAGATATCGGTTGGGATCGAGAATGAAAATATTTTGCAATGTTATCAACATATGCACACTCATAAGATGCAGTTGACTAGCTTTACTTGTGAAATTTGGTTTTACCTAAAGTTGTTAATATCGCAATTATGTTCCAACATCATTTATCGGACTAAGTATGTAAGAATGTAAAGAAAGAACACATAGACTTGGTTACGCAGTTCAGTGAAAATCACCTATGTCTGTGGTGCCTGACCCAGTTAAGAATAAATTAACTAACACAAAGATAGAGTACAATGCACACCATACAACTATACTTATCTTTTCTAATTATAACGGGTGGATTTTGCAAGCTCCCCTTGCTACCCATCCACCTTGATCAGACTCTTTTTAACCTCGAAACAAGTCGATGCTGGATCTCCTCCTCCCGAGAAATTAAGGTATATGATCCAGAAATTTGATCAAAAGGTATTGATTATGTTGGAACACATACTCAAAACTCTCGGCTACTTCTGAATATCGAAAACCTGAATGTAGATTTTTTTCTCCAATTAAATCCGTAAGTAACTCAGCCAAAATGTTCTCATATTTAAAACTGTCGCACACATCATAGTTTAGTACGAATGTAATTCCTTCTCCACAAAATATTCTGATAACAATCAAATTCTTGGAGATAGGAATTACCAAATACAATCCCATGAAGTAAGGAATTAGTATATTTCATCCATATCTCTACCATAAACAAATATCCACACTTCAATTCCAATTACATAAATCTAATACAATCCCATAAATAGAGGATTTGATATATGTTGCAATCAAATACATCCTGGACGAAATATACTTCTCGAATTTCATCTCAAACTTTTCCTTCTTTGATGTTACAACATAATTTTCATATTTGCATAATTTCCACAAACTGCCAATTAAATAAATCTGGACCCATCAACTTTTTGGACTTTCAAAACAACAATGCAAATAGAATGATAGTAAAGTCAATATGGATGTTTGAACATGAGCTCAAAATTTTAAATCCTCCTAAATTTCACAGCTCTAAAATTAGAAACACCTCAACATCCATCTTGGAACATCAAACAGAAAGTCAATAACCAAAAAATTTCAGAAATTTTTTTAACCCATGTTGGAACATCAATCCAACTGATTGTCAGAAATCTGTGAATAAAAATTATCAAAAATATCCATCAAGAATTCCAATTCCGTCATGCAAAAAAATTATCCCCAGAAATCCAAAACACTCTCCCTTGGGGCCATAAACATGCCAGAATCAAAATAAAACAAGGTCCAGAGATAAAAAAAAATAGAAAATTCATAAAATCAGCGTAGTAATAAGAAATTCTAGCATCATCCGAGGCATCCAACTAGGCCAATTCTGCTTCCAGTACTGCTAACTGAACATGAAGTGCAACAATTTCATAGCCATCTTCTTAGCCTTTTTTGCTTTCTTTGTTGTTGTAGTAGAAGAAATTCCAGCTTATGAAGAATTCCAAGGGAGATCATGAATTTTTCAGGTAGAGAAATTTCTGGAGTTGGCTTTAACAATATTTGGAGAGACAAACACATCATCATCCTTAACCATCACTCTTCTTGCTTTACTTAGAGTTGTGATGACACATGGATTTTGCAGAGAGTTTTTCTTCCTCGAGAATATACTTGAAAACAATATTTTCCGTAATAATTCGGTCAAGATTCAATAGGATTTTCTTTCCAATGCAGTACAACAGCTTGCACATCTCTCTGGTCAGGGCAGAGATGTTTTTAAAGGTAATCCAGCAATTAACAGCTATTTGAAGCAAACAAAAATATCCGTTGGTCAAGCTAGAGATAGCAACATTCCCTTGTGTTGGCCACTGAGATTTTAATCCTCCATAAATTTCATGCCGAATATGATCATTCATTAGCTCCATATCCTCAGCATATGGAGTCACAAATTCAGGAGAAATCGACCCAAGCACTTTGTCAATCCTTCCAGCTGAAAACCTGGTCATTTTTCCCTTCACATAAGCCCAACCATATTATTTTGAATCTACATCTAAATTTTCTGCCTTCACATTGGCGTAAAATTCATGCACCAATTCCCTATTGTATTTCTTATACACTATAGCAGCAGTATACCCCAAATACTCAAGGATGACAGTGAAGTCACTTTCCTTGTATGCCTCTAAATACAGTGACCTCTCTCCTAGGATGTTTCTCTGACTGATGATTTCCCAGCTACCCTGACATACTTCATTAAATAAGTATGAGTTTAAAGTATCCTTGGAAGATGGAGCAGTTTTTGAACTCTGGTCAGCTTCAACTTTAACCTTCTTCTTCTTCTTTTCTGGCTGCACTGATCCTGATGCTGCCTCTTCAACTTTTATCTTGGATCTCCTTGGCCTTTTTTTAATAAATCTCCCATGACTTCATCACTGGTATACATCAGGTTTTCCATATTCTCCTCCTGAGTTGGAAAATCATCTGCATCAATTCTAACTTCTTCATCTTATTCTTGTGTTGGAACATCCTCAATATCTTAACTTCAGTTTCTTCATCATCCTTCTGGCCTGATGTTGGAACATCCTTAAGGCCATGTTCTGCTTCCTCGAACTCATCTGCCCTTACATCCATCTCAGGGGTCAGCGCATGAATTTCTTTAGCTTCTTCAACTATCTCAGTAAGTTCATCTTCAGCTGATGTTGGAACAAGCTCAAATCCACCACAAAGATCATAGTCCTCATTCAGTACTGATGTTTGAACATCAGTTAACTAACAACCTTTATCTCATCAGTCTCCAAGTCAACAACCACTTCTCCCACATTTTCATTCTGTGTTTGAACATCACCAACATCCCTGGATTCCAACTCTTCATCATCAGAATCAATCTCAACGATTGCAGGAAGTAAATTCCTCAGTCTCTCATTCCTTTCGGGTACTTCAGGGTCTAACAACTGAATTGCTTTATAATATGAAAATATCAATACCCAAATATGTCTGACCAATCAGGCATCCTCCTCAGCTTATGTCTTCTCAGTCCAGAGGCTCTAGTGTATATGCATATAACTTTTTGTCCCTCATGAGTAATACAAGCTAATTAAATAAGCCTAGGGTTCAAGTATTCCATATACTTAATCTCTCCAATAATACATTTAAGTAATCGGCTCAAATCATAACCATTTATCTTCCCGGACAAGAACTTATAACCCGTTAAATCTTCCCTTTTATCATGCTTCAGATAGTACTCAATAAAATCATCAAAATTTAAACCACCGACCATTAAAAGTGAATGACTTATCTTTGAAAAACTTAGCTCATGGTATTGGAGCATTTTCCGGCCGACATGAAGATACCACTTCTACCCCTGGTTCTTGAACATTCTCCCAGGGTTCTAACACTGTGCTCTCAGTAAGATTGCACTCCTTGTCAGGTTCACCAAACAGCTTCTTGAAGTCTTTGCTTTTGTCCATGTTGAGAATTTTTGAGATGAGATGCTGCAAGCAAGTTTCTGAGAATCCTGAATGCTTTTTTACCTCTCCGCCGTAGGGTTTTATGAGAAATCAAAGCACAATCTCACAGAATCAATAAAATGGCAAAAAATAGGGACAGAAGTTGCGGGAAAGAGGAATTGGAGAAGAAGATGGAAAGTAAAATTTTGAAAAGTTACTTTCCTTTCTCAAAAACCGCACTTTGATTTTTCTATTTCCAATGTAATTATTACCCCTTTTCAGCTTCCAATCGTCAAGTCTATCACTTCCTTTTAACCTTCCATTTTTTCATATTTCAACATGCACACACCACTTCCATATTTTTGTATTTTTCTTCTTTCAATTTTTTTGTTGTGTTTTTCCAAATTTCTACACACCAAAATAAAAAAACTAATGCTAAAATGTAAGCTTTAAACAAATACCTCGATTTTGACACACACACACAAATTATTTTCCGAGGAGCTCAACGTGGCTGAATCATATGGTTTAGTAAAAATATCTGCAAATTGCTCCGATGTTGGAACATAAGCCCCCATAACTTCCTTTCTTTCTACAAGTTCTCGAATAAAGTGGTGTCATATATCAATGTGCTATGTTCGAGAATGCTAGACTGGATTTTTTGATACATTAATAGCACTTTTGTTGTCACATAAAATCTTCAGAGGCCCTTGATGAATTCCATAATCTTTCTGCATTTGTTTCATCCATAATAATTGTGTACAACAACTTCCAGCAGCAAGATATTCAGCTTCAGCAGACGATAAAGAAATCCAATTTTGTTTCTTCCTATACCAAGATACCAAATTCATACCAATAAAGAACAACCACTAGTAGCACTTTTTCGATGATCTGCATTACCAGCCCAATTAGAATCACTTTAGCCAGTGAGCTGTGAGTCTTGATTTTTAGAATACCAGATTCCATACTCAGAAGTCCCACTAATATATATGATAATTATTTTAACTGAAGTCAAGTGAAATTCCTTCGGATCAGCCTGAAATTTGGCACATACCCCTACACTGAAACATATATCAGGTCGACTGGCTTTAAGATACAGTAAACTCTCAATCATACTCCTCTACAATTTCTGATCAACTTCAATTCCTTTGTTACCCTTCACCAATTTATCTGTAGCCCCCATTGGAGTTCGAACTGATCGAGAACTTCTTAGGCCAAATTGTTTCACTAAATTCATAACATACTTACTCTGATAGATGAACAAGCCATTTTTTCTCGCTTCACCTGAAGTCCTAGAAAATAGGTGAGTTTGCCAACCATGCTTATCTCGAAATCATCCTGCATTAGAGTGACAAAATATTGTACCACGAATGGTGAAGTAGAGCCAAATAAAATGTCATCTACATAAATTTGAGCAATCAAAATTTTTGATGACCTGTTCAACACAAATGAAGTGCGATCTACTCCCCCTCGATGATAACATTTCTTAATGATAAAGTTAGTAAGTCGCTTATAGAGAAAATGTCCAGAATGGTACTCATTTTTTAAGGAAAATTCACAGTTTGATACCCAATTTTTAAATTTTTTCTAAAAAGGTACCCATTTTTATTAATGTCCCAAAAAGGTAATTTTTAGTTAAAAGTGAGTACTATTGTTGTACAATTTTGACACAAATCAGTACCCATTTTTGTTGAAAGGTACACTTTTGAGACATAAAGGAAAAAATGGGTACCTTTAAAGGACAAATTCAAAATTTGGGTATCAAACTGTGAATTTCGATTAAAAGTGGGTACTATTTTGGACAATCTCTCGTCGCTCATACCATGCTCTTGGCGCATGTTTCAGACCATATAGTGCTTTTTTGAGTATATACTCATGATGTGGATAGTGAGGATCTTCAAATCCTTTTGGTTGTTCGACATAGACTTCCTCATTCACCACGCCATTCAGAAAGGCATTTTTACGTCCACCTGGTACAATGTAAAATCCATAGTGAAAGAAATAGAAAGTAAAATCCGAATAGATTCTAACCTGACAATTGGTGATAATGTCTCATCAAAGTCAACTCCTTTTACTTTAGTATACCCTTGGGCTACCAACCTTGTTTTATTCCAAGTAATTTGGCCATCAATATCTGACTTGTTTTTGAAAATTGACTTGGTGCCAATAACATTTACTCCTTTGGGACACGGAGTGAGATATCATATGTCATTTCGTTCAAACTGCCCAAGCTCTTCTTGCATTGCGGCAATCTAGTACTCATAAAGTAGAGCTTCTTTATAGTTATTTTTTCAATTAGAGAGATGAAGCATTTTAATCCTGCATGTTCCCTGTAGTTTACCCGTGGTAGTGTGCAAGTTCTCTTAACACTAGGTTCAGGTTCAACCTGTGTTGGATTATGAGGTGGAGAACTGGGAATGATGTTTCAACATCGACGTCTTCAGGGTGAGCAGGACTTTCTGAAACTTCTGATGTTCCACCATCGACTTGTTGATCAGTTGGATTATTATGTGTTAGAACTTGAACTTGAACTGGTTCATCTTCTCCTTGTCCTGATACCTGCTTGTTATAAGAATCATCAACAATCCTATTAATAGACTCCATAAGAGTATTTGTGCAAAGATTGTACACCCTGTAAGCACGACTGTTCACAGAATAACATAGAAATATTCTGTCATCACTGCAGTTGTCAAACTTTGCCAACTACCCTCTATCCATGAAAATTTAACACATACTGCCAAAGACATGAAAAAAATGAGACATTAGGTTTCCTACCCTTCCATATTTCATACAATGTCTTGCTTGTGAATGGATGAAGGTACACCTTGTTTATCGTATAACACGCTGTGTTGATTGCTTCTGCTAACCATTTCTTATAAATTTCTTTTTTTTTTCTGCCAACATAACTCAAGCCATCTCCTGTAGAGTCCTATTTTTGCTCTCAACAATACCGTTTTGTTTAGATGTGATTGGTGCTGAAAATTTGTGCTGAATGCCAGGTTCATCACAGAAATCACTAAACTGAGAATTTTTAAATTCTCTTGCATGATCACTGCGAATCCTCACAATCTTCCCGACCAGACTCCTTTTTTCTCTCTATAGTTTGATCACCAAACTTCCAAAAATATCCACCGTATCAGATTTTTATTTGAGAAAAGCCACCCAAGTGTATGAGGAAAAATCATCAACACACAAAGATATACTTCTTGCCAGTCATACAAGGTGTATTGAACGGACCCATCAAGTCCATGTGTAATAATTCAAGATTTCTTGACGTGGTAATGTACTGAACAGATGAATGAGGTGATCAAATCTGTTTACCTTGTTAGCATGGTCCACACACAATTACTTTTTTTGTTAGTGAGAGTAGGCATACCATGTACTGCTTTAGAGTTTGTAATCTTCACCAACGTTTTGTAGTTGATATGTCCAAGCTTCCAGTGCCATATCGTTCCTTTATCTTCTTTGGAGCTCAGACACCTCACTTCTTGTTCCAACAGGTAGAAATTGCCTAAAAATAAAATTCCCGAGAGTACTTTATCTTCACCATGTTTTACAATGCATTTGCCTTTGTAAAACTCCACAATCATATTATTATCGCACAGCTGACTGATACTCACTTTATTAGCTTTCAAGTCTTCTACAAGCAGAGAGCTATGGCTCATACAAACTTATCAATTGGAGGCAAGGGATAACTATCCTTTGGGAAACATTCATTCAAATCAGTAAAATTAATACACATTCTCCATGTGTCATCATGTTTTGGAACTATCACCAGATTGGCCAACCAGTCAGGGTAATACACTTCCTCAATAACATCAGCTTTAAGCAGCTTATCTATTTCCACCTTAATGGTTTATGCTCTCTCAGGAGTGAATACTCTCATTTTCTGTTTCATAGGCCTTATCGAGGGATCAATGTTCAATTTATGCAGTGCCAACTCTGGAGAAACTCTTTTAAGGTCAGATATACTTCATAAAAATACATCACTGTATTCATTGAGCAAAATCCTTAGCTTTTCTTTCACATCTCCTGGCATCAACTTCCCAACAGCTACTGTACCCAAATCTCGAATTACTGATTGCTCTGTATCAGCAGGAAAAACTTCCCTATGTACTGAGGCCACCATTCTTGCACTTTTCACTGGTGTGAGATTACAGCTCTTCGCAACCATCTGATCTCCTTGAATAGATGCTACCCCCATGCCTGTTGGGAATTTCATCATTAAGTGATACAGGGAACATATAGCTAGAGCATGGCACATCTATGGGCGACCAAGAATAACGTTACATGGCGAGTAGGCATCGCCAACTGCAAACGTGCAATCTATGGTCACTCCTTTTTCTACAGCTGCCACCTGTACCGGCAAGGTAATTTCTCCCAATGGGAATACAACTTTTCATGTGAATCCCGATAAAGGCGAAGCAGACTTTCTCAAGTTGTTGTGGCCTATGTCTAACTAATCAAAATAGTTTGAAAACATTACTTCAACACCACTTTCATCATCCACGAATACCCTATTAATGAAGGAATTCCCCCCACAATAGCCAAAATAACCATGGGATCTACATGGGGGTCAGATTTGGGACTACATCAGTCTCCGAAAATGTTATTGTTTCATCAACTCGCAACCGTTTATGTCAAGGTTCTCCAACATGGACATGGCATGAATCATCCTTCATAAATGCATTCGAGGATCTTTCACTGATGATACCACTGACAACATTAATCACCTTATGAATCACCGGGTTTTCATCCTTCTAATTATCTTGACTCCCCTCGGCTTCATTACGAGATCTCTCATCATGTCTTTGATGAATCAAATCTTGTGGCTTTCGGTTATTCTTGCCTCTATTACTCTACTGACCCCTTTGATAAGGCTTCCAAGCTCATTGATCATTTCTCGGTCCTTTATGTCCTCCTTGATCTCCACATTTCGGAAACTGGGACCTTGAAATCGACCTTTCGTAACACATCTTTCTATCTCCATCTTTAAGTGATTAAAATCATTCATATCATGCCCATAATCCTTATGATGGTCACAATACCTAATCGAAGCCCTCCTTGTTTCCACAAATCTTCTCGAATCCCTTATAGGAGGAGGCAACCTAAATAAACATCGATATATGATGAAAGTTTGTGCTAAGGTTCTTGCCATAGGCGTATATATTTCAAAGTTTAGCCTAACCATTTCACCATGCCTATTTCCTCGATTATCATCACTCCTCACTTGCTTGTCATTCAAAATTTTCTTTTTCCTCTCGCGGCCTCATCGACCTTGGAATATTGCTCCACTACCTCTTGAAGTTTTTGTAAATTTTGAGGGGTATTAATACTTAACTTATTATATAACTCCAAGTCCTGCATCCCCAACAAATACCCTTGGATTACCTCATTATCCATAGTGTCCGTAACCCCTTAAATTTCATCTAAATACAGGTGGTACAAGGACTCTGTCATTTCTCCTGATCTCTGCTTAGTATGATATAATTCTAACAAAGTCTTACTGAACTTTTTCTGTGCATACTGGCTCAATAAAACTGCATTAAAATATAAGTAGAATGCAAGGAAATTTATTGAACCATTCCTGTGCTTTCCCTCGAAGGTAGCTCCACACCAATTTACACGCCAACTCCTCCTCGAAATCCCTCGAATTTATTAGACTTAAGAATGTTTGTATAAAATCTCGTGGATCCAAGTCCCCACTATAAGTAAGAAGTCCTTCAAGAGGTTTTACATCCAGTGACCACGACAATGCAGTTATAATGGGACTAAACGGGGAACCTGCTACCAGCCTCATTGGCTTAATCAATCTATCCAACTCTCTCCTTAATGAGTCCCCAACATCTCCCCTAGCTCCTTGAACATCTCTAGACGAATTCAAACCTCGACGGGCTTCTCTATAAAGTGTCGGATACATAGGTTGAACTCTCGCGTATCCAGGATACATCTATGGCTCCCCGGCTCCTCCTTGCCAAGGAAGTTGCTCTAAAGGCCCTGAGATCCTGTTCAAGTCCTGCACTGTTGTGCCTTTGCATTCCTATAGAATATACCATTCTATATCTTGGTCTAGTTCCCAAGAAAGCAGTAGTTGAGACCATCGGTACAGGAGAAACAACCCCCGGAGAAATCATGGTACGCATCTTTCCTTGAGAACTCTCTGGGAACGAGGGTTGAGGCCGCGAATAAGGCAAAACTACCTCATATCCAAAAAGGAGAGAATGCCAACGTAGGTTGATAATCCGGATTTATGGGCATCTCCATAACTAGCGAAGGCGCCGCAACATTCGATATCCCCATTGACCTCAACAGAGGAGTAACATGATATCCTGCTGCCACGAGCATTTGAGCCACATGCGCCAAATTTGGTTGTGAATTAGTCATCGCCATTCCTTGATTTTCTTAAGCAGCCCACTAGTGAGCTTCTACGAAAGAATCACCGGAAACCTCTGCAGATCGTCCCCCTCTCCCATCCTGCAAGCTAACAAGTACGTTTGGCACGAGGCCATTATTTCCAACACCCTGCTCTAAACTAGCCTCTAGATACCTTGAACATCCAGCTACATTAATTCGAGGAGCCTCGAAGGATTCTGGTTGGGATCCGCCAAACATCTACCCCTTCTCCTGTTCACCAATCAAAGTCTGTGCCACCTCCGGCTCGCCTATCGAAACTTGCACCGGTTCCTGCACAACATTCTGCACCTCGTCTCTAACACCTATTCCCTTCAACTTCAACCTTTCACTTCTTCGAGTAGCAGTAGAAGTAGACATAAAATGAGAAACTCAAAGTTGAATACTTCGTTCCCACAACGGTGCCAATTGATTCGTCTCAAATCCATCCGAACAATAACCTTTGAGCTCCTCGATATTAAACCACCTGAAATCAATTCCCGGGAAGTCCCAGGGAAAAAAACTCTGATGGTTAACTCAGGAAAGATTATAGAAAGTATCGTATGTCACTGTATGAAAAATATAAAAATGTACATATACCTGATATTTATACATGTGCATACAATTATTAGGGTTAGAAGTATACATTATGCTTATTAGGTCGGATGGAGCCTAATAAGCTAACAGGTTTTGTGGGCTGAATAAGTTTATACTTTCCTTAGACCCAAAGATTCTATTTGGGCTGGGCTAATTATGATAGACTATTATCAATAAGTTTTCTGGAGAATTGTTAGATTTCTATGCCTGTTATATTTGGTCTTAGATTTTGTGTCTTTCAATTAATTTCTTTTACTTTCATATTCATTGTCTACATATTTCATTTAACATCAATTCATCAACTGAGTAAATAGAACATAATTGTAAGACCAAATATCAGTTAATAAACTAGATATAACCTAAATTAGAACAGAAAATATAGAATAATCATGACAAATTTGTAATTTATACACGTTGATATTAGTTACTGATACTTTACTATCTTACATTTTAATTTATAATTTATCTTTTGAATTGATGTGTTAGTTTTTCAGTGCATCTTTTTAAAAATTAATATTTTAATATTATATTATAATTTAATATATCTTTGATGTTTCCACGGTGTAAATTAGATTTTTTAAACAATGATGATAATTTTTCCGATATCAATGTTACATATAGGTGCAATATTTGATGTTTTAAAATTTTCATGTGTTTTCATTTGATGCGTATTTTAGTATTTTATTTGATACTTAACTATTTTTATGTGTGTTTTTAGTGTTTTCATGTGATGTTTAATTATTTTAATGTGAATATTTGATATTTTATTTGATGTTTAACCATTCTTATTGTGAATTGCTATATCATGTCTTGTATTTTACTTAATCACGCCCTGTATTTTGTACTAAATAAATACCTTATGTATTCTGAATTTTTTAACCAATAATGAAATTGAATAATTATTAAATATTAATTGTATTTAATGTTAATCAATAATGATGTTTAATGATGATTTTAATATTTAATAATAATGTTAATGAATAATGATGTTACTAAAAAAAGTGGTGGCGGAAGTTCACCGGGCGGCGGTGGCGGCGGAGGTCGGCGGTGGCCGATGGTGGTGTCCGGCGGGGAAAATCTAGGCGGCGAAGAAAATCCGGCGGCGCTGGCGGTGGCCTCCCCATTCTCCGTCCGTTTCTCTCTTCCCCTTCTCCACCGATGTTCTCTCTTCCCCTCCACCCGTTCTGTTCTCCCTCCCCGCTCTCTGCCGCAGTCCAGCCCAGCCCCCGCCGTCTGCCCCCTACCCTCCCCACCACCCGACCGTCTTCCTCGTGCCTTCCGCGCCTGCGCGTGAGTAAAGTGCACCCGCACAAAATTGCGTGCGCCGGAGATGCACGCGTCGCGTGACATGCACGCGCCATTCCGTTTCTCACTTCACTTTTCCCTTCCGGCTCGCGCTCTCCAGTTCTTGTGCTCCGCTTCTTGCCCTCCGACTTACGCTCTCCGGCTCGCGCTCCGACTCGCATTCCGATTCGCGCTCTGGTTCTCGCGCTCCGGCTCACCTTTGGTTCTCGCGTTCCGGTGATGAGAGCAGGTGGGGAGGATGATTTTTCGGGCGGTGAGGGAAGGCGGTGAGGGGAGAAGGGTTGGGGAGAGGAGAGGTGGTGGCGAGGTGCCGGATCTGGGAGAATAGTGGAAACGAGGTGGAAGATCTTGGAGAGCGGGCGGCGAGTGGCGGCGACGACGTAGGTCTGGACACGGGAGAATTGGCGGCGGCGGCGATGCTGGATCCGGAAGAATTGGCGGCGGCGGCGACGACGAGGTTGTGGCGGCTGGTGAGGGGAAGAAGAAAGCTTGATTTTTAATTTAGCATTTTTATTTTTTTTGTTAATCTAATCTGAAAATTAAATTCTGTTTTTTTTGTTTTTAAATCAAAATTTGTTTTATACACGTATATACATATTAGAACGTAAGTGAGTAAAATATAGGGCGTGATATAACAATACCCTTCTTATTTGATGTATGTTTTTAATATTTTATTTTTTATGTTTGAATATATTTATTTCGTATGTATATTATTTTATTTGATGTTTAACTATTTTAATTTGATGTTTAATTATTTGAATGTGATATTAAACTATTTGAATTTGATGTAGATTATACTCCCTCCGTCTCAGAGAAATTGGCACAATTTCTATTTTCGTCCGTCCCACAGAAATTGGCACAATTCAATTCTTACCTAAAGTGGCAAAAAATGAGCTTATACATTTACTATATTATCCTTCAAAAGGTTGATTAAATCTATTAGTCAACTCTTCCATTACCAAAATACTCTTCCTTTTTTTCCCATCAACACTTCCACCTCATCTTGTATAAAACACCGATCCAAAAGCAATTGTGCTATTTTCTTTGGGACGGAGGGAGTATGTGTTAGATTTGATTTTTAACTATTTTTATTTGATTTTTTAACATTTTCATATGATAATTATTTTTAATGTAATGTTTTAAGATTTAAATTTAAGTTCAAACCATGTATACATACTCGGACCCAATTTTCATTGTGATCCGGTTCAGCCTTCCCATGTTATTCCTCTGTTGAGACCCGATCCGCCGAATGCTGGGACCTAACCACAGTACCGGAAACCGCTAACTCCGTCAGCCGCTAACGAATTCAATTTGACGCTAACGGATCTAATCTTACTGAGTATATAGCAGACTCCTCAAATTCCTCCCCAACTTCATGAGCGGTGGTGACGAACGCAGATCGTGAAATCCAAAGAATAGTTGGACTGTTTTGACCAGCTTGGGAAGGTTCGTGTGGCTGGGGAACATCATTGATAGAATTTGATCTGTTAGTTCATCATATTCATGTAGTATTAACAAGTTTTCCCCCCTCCAAGGTTAAGGTTATTATGGCGACAATAGATCCGATGCCGGCCACAATGCGCTGAAGACAAAATGCAGCTCCAGAAATGGCATGAAAGAGGGCTCCAGAAATGATGTTGAAGGCAAGCAATTTGAAGTCGATGCAGTTGGTTTAGAGAAAGTAAAACGCAGCAGTTTGAGGTCATTTCACTTGAGTTAGTTAGTTAGCTGCATTTAGTTAGTTAACTAATTTTTGGTTTGACTGGTATATATGAAACCAGTACATCTCATTTGTAGGTAGATTTCTGTGCTACTTATTCTTCTAGAACTGAAATGTAAAACCGTTTTCTCTGCTTCCATTTCCGATCAATAATATCAGTTTTTCAACAAAGTTTTCATGGTATCAGAGCATTCTAGGAATTTCTGGTGATGCTGTGGTGTTATCTTCTGATTTCTTGCTTGATTTGAGGTGTATGAATCATGTCTTCCGATACATAATCTGTCAATTATGTTGGAAATTCATTGAGGCCTAATTTCTACCGAGGAAACCCTAGGTCCAGGAGAAATGAAGCTGATGATCCGTTTGATCTTCAAAGCTTTGACAATTCTAACTGGTGCTGGTTGCAGAAGCTTTGAATGAACACAATTATGTGACATGGAGTAGATCGATGATTGTAGCTATCAGATCCAAAGGAAAGCTGAAATTCTTAACATGAGAAGTTAGAATTCTAGATCCGGATGATCCACTGTATGATAGATGGGATAAGGTAAATTCTACCTTGATTTCCTGGATTTTGAACTCCATTTCTAAGAAAACAGCAAGAGGATTCATGTTCTGTGAGAATGCAACTGCATTATGGAATGTATTGAAGGAAAGATTTGGAGATTGTAATGGACCTTTGATTCATAAATTGAAAAAGGATATATGTGAACTGAAGCAGGGAAATGAGTCAGTGGCTGTTTATTTTGCTGAATTGAAAGGCCTATGGGATGAATATGCTTGTTTGAGACCTAGAAAGAGATGTAATGTTGACTTTGTTAACTATGCATGTTTACCTGCTGAGGAAGAAGATAATAAACTTCATCAGTTTCTAATGGGACTGAATGAAGAATATAGCTCTATTAGTCATCAAATCTTGTTAACGGATCCATTTCCCAGTGTTGGTAAGGCTTGCCAGATGATCAGCAGGATTGAAAGACAAAAGTCAGTACATGATGGCT
>JAULKM010152359.1:0-17147 GCA_032355605.1 Rubia tinctorum | reverse complement strand
TTATTTTGATTTATTCAAATTTACAGTTTAAACATTGGTCTTTCCATAACTTATGGAAAGACCGTCTTTCAAAAGACAGACTCAAATTTAAATTTTAAAATTCAAAATATGAGATATTCCATTCATCCTAAATACATAAGTTAAAATTTATTACCTTAAATATTAAATCTCATACGTGCATGTATATATGTTTGACGTGTAATATTTATTAGATTTTTTATAATATCTATTTATATATAATTTGTTAAATTATAGTATATATTAGTTACTGGTATATATAATCAAATATATAATAAAGGATGAAGTTTTATCTTTAATAATTGAAAACTAAATTAAATTATAATATATCTTAATACATTTACTTTGGTAGTTTGACACTTATAACTTACAAGTCATAAGAGAGTGTCTCTTGTTATACCGCCTTATAATTAGATCAATTATGAGAAATCTAACTTCTATAATTTTAAGATTAAATTAAAATTATTTATTCAAGATATATTTTAAAGTATTTCTAAAATTATGGTAATCTCATTGAAATAAGTGAAAATAAACATCAAAACATCCCATACGATATATAACTATTAGATGGTTTAAAATTACATTTTATGAGGTTATAATAGTTTTACAATAATCACATTTACTGCAATTATTTGATAGTTGAAAAATAAATCACATAAGCTAAATTCAAATAAACTCTACAACAAAAACATTAGATACTAAGTAAAATATCAAACAATTGAAAATGAATCATAAACAAATAAATCGTTTGCAGTAAAATATTTTTAAAAAACAGTAAGTGATCTATGTACTTTTTTTGGAAATATTTTTAACTTGAAAAGGATGTGATTTAATTTCGTACTTGATTAGCTTACCAAAAAATATTTTGTTCTTTAAATTTTATCCTTTCATAAGGAAGTAAATCATTTTAAAAAAAATCTGAAGTTCAAAATAAAGAAGAGTCCGTCTCTTGAAAGACGGTCTTTCCATGAGTCATGGAAAGACCAAGGTTTAAATTGTAAATTAGAAGAAATTAAGATAAAATTTTCGGGTTGTATGAACCGGATTATAAAATTTATACGTTGCATAATAAAACTTTAATATTGCAACAAAGACCTTTTACCTTTTATTATTATAATTAAACCCCGTATTTCCATAAGGTTATGGAAATACCGTCTTTCCCAAAACTTTGCCAAAAGTTATTGTGCCATTAATTTTGGTAAGTATTTGTTTATTAAAAATTTGATTTGCACAACGTCTACATGAGTCATGGCCAATGCAGGGTTTGAAATTAATCAAGCCTAGGTAGTTCCAAATAAATAATTACAAAAAATTTCTACTTTCTCAATTTTTTATTAAAAAATTTAATATAACTTTTTGAGTCCATTTCTTGAAAAATGGTATTTCCATAAGTTATGAAAAGATCAAAAACTGAATTACAATTTTAACATAGTAGGCAAGAAAAATTGCGGGTCTAAATAGGGGAAATTTGGGTCGAAATTCGGATCATAATGATATGAGCAATTTCATGCGCCTATATAACTTAATACCTCAACTTTCAATATTTTTTTCCAATCCTTATCCGCAAGAGTTACCATTCTCACAGCTAATTCCCAAATCACGATCTATAATTATGTCGTCTTTAGATCTCCAAATTCACTCCTTTCACATCGGCGTCACAGATCACCGAAAAACGTCACAAATCACTGCTAATTCCAGCATAATGAATTTAGGAGGAGAGGGAGAAATTGTACGATTTCTCAAATACTGATAAGCATGATGTTTTTCCTATTCGATTATGTTTTTTTTGTGATTTCAGTTTTGATTTGCGATAAAATCCAAACGTTTTATTATTTTGATTGAATCTTACTGTTAAGATGATCTTAACCAAACAATAATGAAATCGAAGAACAGATTACGGTTGCTGTTATATCATACCTTCTGAAAGTATGAACTCTGACAAATTCTCTATTTCGATTCACTGTTAGATTCATTAAAATTCGAACATTTCACACATACACTGTAACCTTTTAGATCATACGTACTACCTTTCCGTTGATCAAATATGAATCTTTTTTGTTCATGAAATATGAAATCTCAATACATGTTAACATTTCAAATTTCATTAAAATTTCATTGTTTTATGATTTAATGTCTATGTTTCAATATAAAGTTTTAATGTTAATACTGAACATATTTAAAAGTTACAGATCATAAAAAAAACGTTAACTGAAATTACGAATGAGTAACATATAACCTGTATGATTAATATTAAATATTTAATGTTTCGACTTAAAACCCTAATGTTTCACTTGAACTTACTGCGGTGTATGAACATCTACCAAATCTAGGTGAAATTGACGTGACTGAATGCTTCAATGGGCTACAAGTAAGAATGCTGCAAGAATTGGGGAACCTTTGCAAACGGTATGGTAACAAATTGGGATTCGGCTACAAAAAAACTACACAACGAAAAAATAACCAAGGAGTCATTGCTGAAAAGTATTTTATGTGCTCATGTCAAGGGAAAACTCAAGAAAAAAATAGCGACATCTACCCCACCAATGCCGGTATGTGATGGATCGAAAGATTCAACCTCGAGAAAGAGAAAGACAATGAAATTTCTTGTAACCAGAACGAAATGTAAGGCTGAAATACAAATCAAATTGGTTGACAACCATAATAAAGTTATGCACCATATCTTGCAGCACAACCATGAGTTTACAAGAACGGCTTGGCAATATCTACAAAAGATATGCACCATATTTGAATTATGAATTTTATGGTCAAAATATATCACTATAAACATGCAATGTTAACATAGATATCCAACTTGACAAACAAAAATTCAAGTAACTTCAATAAAAAAAAATTTAAAAAAAAGAACGACACCAAATCCAGAATGCAACATTTGAATTATGCATTTAATGGTAAAAATGTATCACTATAAACATGCAATGTTTTAACCTAAACATCCAACCCGGAACACAAAAAATTAGGTAGCTTTGAAATTTTAAAATAAATAAACTTTTGAAATGTGCATTTCATAGTGGGCATGTATCACTATAAACCATCACTATTTTAAACTAAAAAATCCAACTTGTCATACCTAAAATCATATTACATCAAAATAACTAAATAGTATCTTCTTGCATCTAAAACAAATAAAATTTTGCTATTCTAAATTCACGAACTATTACATAATTTTTCAAATCACATTTGATCAAGAACAAGAAGGTTGAAAATAGGCATGGTCGGCTACTTTCTTCTTAAAATTGTTCAAAATGTCATCAATCTACTTCCACGTCGCTGGATATCAAGGATATCTTGAGAGCTAGGCAGTTGCTCTAAATCAGTGTTAAGGTTTTTTTGAATGGCCACTATTTGTGATTTCGACAAACGTTATGGTAATTTGGAAGTAACCACTTCATATACCTTCGAAACAAAGCAAATGCATCATCAGCAGCCTATAAAACAACAAATTATACTACAAATCCACTAAAACAACATAAAAGAAAAACAAAAAAAAATACTTTACACATTCAGTTTAAAACCTGCAATCTTTTCATATGCTTAGATGATAATAGAAATATTGAAGTTCACAACCCGACTACTAGAAACAACTTTACCTAACTTACTCAAAAAACCAACAAAGGTTGTACCTTTCAGCATACCAACTCGATGTAGTACAGTACCCAAAAAAATTAATAACAACAACAAAGTCACACATTCGAATCCAAAACACAGAACCTTTCAACTCAAACACAACACCTCTCACTAAATTGACGAAAAACATTGGTGTGTCTCTTAATTTTCTAGTTTATGTTGATGATCATATTATTGTTGGTTAGTCTCCGGAGATGATGGCTAAATTCAAGAATTCTTTGTGCTCCTCTTTTCACATGAAGGAAATTGGTGCCTTGAAGTATTTATTAGGCATTGAAATAGCTCGTTTCCCTGATGGTATATTTCTGCAAAATATGTTTTGAATATTTTTCAAATACTGGGTTATTGGTGGCAAAACTCACAAATTGTCCCATGGAATAGCAACACAATTTGGCGCGAGTTGATGGTCCTCTTTTTGATGATTCGGGGTCGGCAAACTTATTTATCCCTCTATCACTCATCTAGAGCTTAACTGCTCAGTTCATACATTGGCCCAGTTTATGGAGAAATCGCGGTTGGCGCATTGCCATGCTGCACTACGGGTTTTGCACTATCTTAAGAGTCATCCTGGTCAGGATTTGTTTTCGTCAACTAAAAGTTTGCTCCATCTTACAACATTTTGTGATTCTGATTGGGAAGCTTGTCCAATCACTCGGCGATATTTTAGTGGTTATTTGTGATGATTGGTGAATCTCCTATTTATTGGAAGATGAAGAAGCAATCGACTGTTTCTCGTTCTTCGGCTGAAGCAGAGTACCGAGCTATAACAGTTGCTTGTTGTGAGCTACTGTCGCTTAAATATTTTCTTCGATCTTTGTGAGTTAGCCATCCTACTCCTACGCGTTTGTACTGTGATAGCCAAACAACCCTTCATATTGCAACCAATCATGTGTTTCATGAGAGAACAAAGCACATAGAGATTGGCTGTCATTTTGTTCGTGATTTGATCCAGTCTGGTGAACTTTTTACTCATCATAGTCGTACTTCTAGTCAACCATCAGATTTGTTTACTAAGCCACTTGGATGATAGGCATTTCAGAGTTTACTTGGCAAGTTTCGGAATCCTCATGCTCCAACCTGAGGAGGAGTGTAGGGGATATTTTGTGAATATCTTCTGCAATATTCTACGTATATCTTGTATGTTAGATAGAATCCTTTTTAATTTGTGATAATGTACATTCTGTCTATCTATTGTACCCTTCATGTACCATCAAAAAAATCAAACGTTCATATTTCACAGTAATATATAAACTCCGCGCATGAGTTTCAATTTTCAAAAAATTGCAACTCAATCCCTAACTTCCAATTATTCTAATTAAATCTCGTCTTTTCATAAGTTTATGGAAAGACGGTCTTTCCCAAGATTTTGTCTAACTGTTTAAAGTAAAATATATACTTATGTTTAATTGTTAATATCTTTAAATATATAATTAAAATTTTATAAATTAATACTTAACATTATACGATATGAAAATTTTAACGATATCTTAAATATATTGTTCTAAATGTATCAACTAAATTACAGATAAAATAACAAACTTTTAATTCTAAACTTAAAAAATGACAAGGTCAAATAGAGAAGGAGAGTGTATCACCCTAAACCATGATCACTATCTTCTTCCAGATTTTTTTGTTGTATCTATTAATAAAATGTAATGATCTGGCAATTGAAAAATATGAAAACTAAATTGATATTGCAGATTTAAAAATTAATATTCCCCTTGTCCCATTATTATTGAGCTATTTATTTTTTCACGGTATTCATTAATCATGTTTAACTGTCAATATCTCTAGGTACATATAACAATTCTGCCTAAAAATGATATTTAAAATATATATTTTAAGATAAACATAACAATAACTCACATGATATATATATGTATATATATATATATATCATAGTTTACGAAGTTTAATTTTGACAAAGTAAATAGACTAATAATCACATGACGAAGGGAGTATAAATATAGTTAGATGAGAAAGAAAAAGAACAAGCCATCGGTTCTCGGAATTCATGGACGAAAACACAAGAACAAAACACTTTGAAGGACACCTGAAGGAGCTGGTTTCAAAAGTTGCAGCAATTGTATAAGAAATTGCTGAACTGAATGATCAACTTCGGAAGCAGGATGAGAAGATTAATAGCACATTGGTAAACACCTTGAAGAACTTCCAAGCCGAGCTGTCAAAACGATTGAATCTGTTTCTAGATTCATGCCGGAAGAAACGGCGCGGTCTTGGCATTTGTGACTTGAAACGGCGTGGGCCGTGTAAAACGGAACCTCTCGCTCCCATATGTAACCAATTTTTGGAATGAAAATGTGTCTTGGAGTGCACGGGCAGCCAAAACGGAGACCCCTCGTGCTGGATTCTTACACGGCCTGTTCCAGGTTATACGGGCCATGCCAAGGACCCCTAACAAGGGCCGTGATGCTTGGTGCGGGCCGTGCTAACTTTTGGTTAGCGCCGGGCTTGTGCGGGCCGTGCTGACCGTGGATGGTTCGATTGACTAACTTCTTTTCTCCGATACGGGTGAACCGTTGGTCCAATTTGAGAATTCTTATAGTCAATTTTATAGCACTCGAGAAGATGAATCTAATGGCGACATTCTCAAGTGGTGATTCTACTCTGATTTTTCACAGAATTCCGTGCAACCTCGAACAACGATCCCTCCATTTCTCCTTGGCCTTCTTGAACTTCGAATCCGCCTTGCTTGGTCCCAGTTCCATCTACTACCATGAGTTGGATTCCGTTGCCTTCAATCTATTACTATCCTTGCTAATGACCTTCGAATATCTACTACTACTCTCGCGGATGGCCTTCTACAAAAGAAAAAACACTCACTAGCAACCTACTAATGAGATCAACGAGGAAGATCTAGGTGCCCGTGAATACAAAGTGTCCATTAACTTCAATTAATTCCAAAAAATGCGGGATTTAGACAAGAAAACCAATAATGACCGTCCAAACCCTTTGTCGTGCAAACCTAACTGAAACTAGCAGTCAACCAACCAAAAGATGACAATAGATGTGTTAAATGCATCTGCTAACGCATACATAAAGGTGCACATCAATTCCCCCCACACTTAAACCTTTACTCGTCCTCGAGTAAACAAAAACGAGAAAAGATCCAAGAGGAAAGTAGCATGTAAAAAGAAGTTAACCGATGCATTCAACTTATTCCCAAGCTATCCTAATTCCCCCAAAGATTGCAAGACTCTCACAACTTTCAGTCTCCCTGAAGATCCTAAAGTAGCCAATCCACCCAAAATAAATAAAAGAAAAATGGGAAAATGGCAAAGTAAAATGATAAGCGATAAACTAGCTTACTAATCCGAAGAAACTGCCGAAGAAAATCCAAGAGATGTTGATGAAAAAACTACCAAAGATGGCCAAAAGACATTGAAGTTCCAGTTCAAATTTATCGCAATTTTCCTAGGAGTCCTTTCGGGTTTTCATCATAGCATTCACACATGTTGAGCTCACCTCTCACATTTTCCCATACAACCTCTCATTTTTGCTTAGGTTTTCCAACCTAACCGGGCCTAACCACTCATTTTTACCTATCGGGTTTTCTTCCCATTTTACCTAAGTTGCCCTTTCGGGTTTCCAACTTAGCCTGATATATATTTGTTTCATCATTTTTTTCAAAATTTTCAAAATACTCTTTAAAGGAGCTATTAGCTACATAGAAACAACAAAGAATCATAAGTGTTATCTAATCCCCTCCCCCCACACACACACTTTAAGCTTGCATTGTCTTGAATGCATATCCACAATCATATAACATATGTCAAGGGAAGGAAATATGAGAGCACTCACAATGAAAAATGAACACTAAAATCTACCCTTGGCGGTACAATCATGGAATTAAATGAAAATACTATCATCACCTCAATAAACTACCCCTAACCTCCAATAAAGCAAATTCTATCACAACCACTATCATGCACTACAAATCGAATAAAAAATTGAGACACATTGGAGGGTTATCTCTTAGGTTTTGATATGTGTGTTTCAAGGATTTTGAGCGTAAGTGGGGTTGGGTGGTATTTTGGTGGTGGTAAGGAAGAAATGGTCATTGGGATGTAGGAAGGTAAGTGGGCTTCACGGGTCATATAAGTCTACACGTCCCATGAATTTGGGGTTTGGTTCTCCTTCTTGTCCATTATTTTGAGCATCACAAACCATGTACGTCTACATGGTCCATGAGTTGGACTCCCCGTTTGCTAGCTTTTCTCCAAAAACCATATGCTTCCTACAAAACAAACATGCACACTAAGTGTAATAGTGTTCCAAAAACAAAAACTAAAAATAGGAAAACACACAAAAAAAACTGAACATCTACAACACAATAAAACGGGACATATTTCCTCCCCTACACTTACAACACATTCCTTAAATAATAAACATGATATAAAAAGAATGAGAGATAAATAAAATGATAGGCAATCCCAACTTCCCAATGCATTGTTCTCACCTCAATATCCTCAAATCCACCCCCAACATGCAACTCAAAACAAGCCATTACAAATTCACACTAAATAAGTGTCAATCAACATCCACACAAAGAAACAACTAGTGTGCGGTCCTAGGTTGTGTATTTAGTGGTGGAGTGTAGTGGTGGAGTGTAGTGGTTTAGGGTAATAATGGGAGGAAAATGTGAGAATTTATTTTCCAAAGAAAAAAATGACTAATCTAAATTTTCAAAGCTCGGGTCGCCTCCATAGAACTCTGTGTATTTAAGGTTGTCGGTACGCCCCTAATGTTATCCATATGGTGCGGGTTTATACTCAATCACCATAGGCAACAAAAAATGGAGTGGTGGGGTTAAAAATCTTCCTCTTGGAAGATACAGTAGAGGAGGAGTCAAACATGGAGGAAATAGGTGGTTTGGAAGGTTAGCATATTCAATTGACTTCTTTACGCGGTTTCCTCTATGAGTTTCGAAAATGTGGGAGTTGGTTATATAGGTGGAGGTTGGGGGTGAAAGTATGTAATATGGTGAATTAAGTATAATCACCCATTCCTCAACTCCTTCACTGTCAACAAACCACTCCCCATCCTCTTTGGATTCATCTACCAAAATCTCATCTTCAACTGGGAATGGTTCATTTTCGGAATATTGGGTTTCTAGTTTGCTCACCTTTTCAATCAAATCACTCACTTTACCCTCAACTTTCTCAATGCTTGAGAAAATTTGATTTCCCAAATATCTAATGTCGCCATGCAATTGTGATTGGAGTAACTCACTACTCTTAGTCACATTAGCTATAGCTTGCAAAATTTATCCATAATCCAATTTGGGAACTAATCCTAGGGATTGGTTTTGGGGCAAAGTATAAGTTGGTGAATGCCAACTATCAAACTCAAAGTGTTGGTTTTCCGATGCATTTCCATACCACAAATTTGAGTTACCACTAAACCTCGAATTTGGAGAATCGTGATCCCATCGGCCTTGGGAACCAACAACTCCTACCTTTCTCTCATTTTTACTCATCCAAGAGCAAGACTCCGTAAGGTGGTCGAAATGACGCATCCTACAAAATCTCACTCGTTGAGCCTATCTTCTCCCATAGTCACTCAACTGTGGGCAACACTCCGTAGGATGATCATAATGACACACCTTACTAAGTTTCATCCGTTGAGTACTTTCTCCCCACATTTTTTCCAATTAAAAACACAAACAAAGAAAACATAAAAGTTCAAAATCATAGTCCACAAGTCCTCAGTTTGCACTAAGAACTCAAGTAATACCTATTCCGAAAAATAACAAACAAAAAATTACCAAAACTATATACTGAACTAACATGCTAAGCAAGTTAATTATTAGGCCGTTAAACTAAAATCCCCGACAACAGCGCTGAAATTTGACCCATCCTCTCCCGATCGTCGTTAAACAAGAGAGGAGGACGGTTAGGGGTCAAAGATAAGATTTATATGTTTCTCTTGTTCTTACTATTATTCTACCAATAATGGTAGATAGTGGCAAGTACCGGGGTCCTCTACAGAGATGTCAGGTTTCTAGTAATTTACTAAATACAATCACGGTTGGGTCGTCAATCTGACCACGCGTTTGGAATAAACAGTGTTGCAAAAATACTCATTTGGGGGGATTTTCAACTATCTACTACAAGCATGCAATCAACGAAATAAACTATATAAAAACACTCGAGGAATATTTGCATAATATGGTCAATGTTATCTCAATCATAGATTTCATCAAATGTAAGAACTATACCCTACTCTAGTGTTTATGTCACGTGGTGCGGACAATAGTCAAAACTTTCCCCTATCTATCACACAGATGTGCTCATATAAAATCTTCCATCAACCTCGCCTCTGCAACTAGGTGATTGCAACAATGACTATGGCTCATTGCGTAGGTTTGACTCTCACCCGTGCGATTAAGTCTCGGGCAGAACACCACGAATGAACTACCCCTAGGCCTATAAAGGGAAAGGAAGTAGCTGTCTTATCTATAGCTATAGGATTAACAAAATAACCCTAGTTTGCTACCTACTCTATCTCTACCTGTAACCCTTCAGACCTCTTTGGTCGGCTAACTAGATGCATGGTCGACCGTGACGATTAACAACGGTAACCTTCGTGCACATGCCCAGTTCTGGACCATCGTCACCCTAAGCGCATCTAGGTTTCTTTAACCGAAGAGTAGCAATAGTGCACCAACATGAAGGTAGATTTTGTTGTGTGCCAACAAAGTGTTAAAATCAAGAAACTTACAAGAATATAAAGAAATATCCAACTTAATAATGACAAAACACGTAGAAATAGATAGATCTATAAATCTCACAAAATAAACATTAACACATGAATACAAATATAATCCCCAAGTAGATCCCTACTCCCCAAGAAATAGATCCATGGAAAATATTGAGTTAAATTCCATGGATCTAGGAAAATAAGATGAAGAAAAGAAAAGAAAAGAGAAGAAAAGAGAAGGAAAAGAGAAGAAGTACTCTAGAGAGAGATATATCTCCTCTTTCTTCTACCTACAAAGAGAGAGAGAGAGAGAGAGAGAGAGAAAACTCTAAATTATGCCTACTTAGTTAACCCTAGAAGACTAAAGGCTCCTATTTATAGAAGTAGGGAATTGAGCCTAAAAATAGGCCTAAAAGTGGCAAAAAACCTTAGCAGTCGCCACTGGCACCAGGGGTGCCTTGTGACAAAACCCATGCTTTGTGCTGGAAATTAACATGGCCCGTACTTCCTGGCACGGGCGGTGCTGAGCTCTGATACAAGGCCCCCTCGTGCCAACCCCTAGCGTGGGGCCCCTTGTGCTGGCACGGTCCATGTCAACCAGCACTGGTCGTCGGCTGGCACTCTGTTTTGGCTCCTTTTGATCCACGTTCCAAGTCGTTGGGCGCACCCCATCGGCTAAAACCTCATTTTTCTAAGTATCTCGATGTGCCCCTCATTATTCTTCATACTCCGTGGGCTGGTATTGGAATTTGTGACTTGAAACGGTCCCGCTCCTATACTTAGCCAATTTTTAGAGTGAAAAGGTGACTTGGAGTGCACGACCAGTCGAAACAGAGATCCCTCTTGCTGGATTTTTACACGGCCCATGCTAGGTGATACAGGCCATGCCAAGGCCCCCTGACACAGGCCGTGACTCTTGGTGTGGGCCGTGCTAGCTTTTGGCTCGCGCTGAGCTTGTGCGGTCCTCGCTGACCGTGGCAAGTTCACTTGGCTAACTTATTTGCTCCGCTACGGGTGAACTGTTGGTCCAATATTGGAGTTTTTGTTGTGGATTTTATAGCGCTCGAGAAGACGAATCCAATGGTGACACTCTCAAGTGATGATTATTCTTGGATTTTGCCTAGAACTCCATGAAACCTCGAACAATGAGCCCTCATTTTCTCCTTTGCCTTCTTGAAATTCGAATCTGCCTTTCTTAGTCCCAATTCCATCTACTACCCCGAGTTGGAGTCCATAACCTTTAATCTACTACCATCCTTGCGAATTAACTTTGAATATCTACTGCCACTCTCACTGATGATCTTCGATAATAGAAAATGAAAAAGCACTCACGAGCAACCTACAAATGAGATCAACCAGGAAAATCTAGGTTCTCGTGAATACAAAGTTTCTGCTAGCTTCAATTAAGTCCACAAAATGCGGGATTTAGACAACACAACCAATAATGTTTGTCTAAACCCTTTGTCGTGCAAACCTAACTGAAACTAGCAATCAACCAACCAAAAGATGATAATAAATGTGTTAAATGCATCGGCTAAAACATGCATAAAGGTGCACATCACTTCCTATGCTCTCTGGCTTCAAGTCCAAATAGTGGCTGAGAAAGTGTGATAGATTCTTCATTTATTTAAGATTTATAATCCTAGAAGAGTAGAGACAATCGAAATCCATTTGGAAGGGAAGGCTGAGATGTGATTTCACAATGAAAAGATTTTTGGGGGACATATGACTTGGAAGGAATTCTCGGAGACATTGTTAAATAAGTTCACAGAACTGGGAGAACGTTATGAATTCGAGGAATTCAACAAGCTGTATCAATGTGGAAATATCACATCCTATTAGGAGAACTTTGAATATTTGAAAGCTCTAGTACTGAGTAAGGACCCTTGCTTACCTGAATCTTATTTTGTTTCATGGTTTATTAGTGGTCATAAGGTGGAATTAAATCCTGTGGTTAAGTTGATGAGGCATGTAACTTTGCAAGAAACTGCAGAGGTAGCAATATTGCAGTAACAAAATATTGAAATGGTGTTTAAAAAGCCTAGAAACTTTGTGAATACTGGTAATCTCCCTGTGATTCTTGAATTTGGAAATTATAAAAAAAATTAGAACCACTCTTGTAGTACATAATGCTGGTGTATAAAAGAACACTTGGAAACCTAGAGAAGGGGATAAGAAGAATGAACATGAGAGTTTTGGGAGGATCAACCCTTGGGAACTTCAGTATAAGAGGGATCAGCATTTGTGTTTCAAATGCGGTGAAAAATTTGGTCCAGGTCATGTCCACTGGCGGATCCAGCTTGGAGCCTGGGGTAAAAAAAAATAGGGGGGAATTAGTATTAGGTTACCCATGTAAAAAAAATTTGCCATTAATATTAAGTATATACATATTTTTTATATTAGTGGCTACCCCATTGATAATTTTCTGGATCCGCCCCTGGCCATGTCTACCAATTTGAACAGATTAATGTTATTTCTAGCAAAGATGTCTATGAAGAAGAGGAGAACTGGGTGGTTGACAGTGAGTTTGATGACCTGAAACTACAAGAAGAACCTTAAGAGATGAACGTAAGCACTATAGGAGGGAATAACAGGACTAATGTTATCACTTTGTATGGTTATATTCATGGTGTTAAGATACGCATGTTAAACACGGGTATAACATATAACTTCATCGACAAAAGTACTGTTAAAAGGATAGGAGTTAGAGAAATGTTTATCAGGCCTTTTATGGTCATCAATGCTAATGGAACTAGAGTACATGGTTTTTCTACATGTGTAAGGTGCCTTAGAGAGTGAAAAATCATTATTTCAGTTTTAATCTCAAGGTATTATACTTAGGGGACTTGGATGTAATTCTTGGTGTGGATTGGATGAAGGTATTCGATCCTGTGAATTTTGATTTTCATTCTCAAATTATGGCATTTTACAGTAAGGAGTAGCAGTGGCTCTTGTTTGGCAATTATGATGATCAGAAAATTGATACGGTGAGAGAATATGAGGGCAGGGAAATATTTGAGCAAGAAAGTGGAAGGCCATTTTTATGGAACTGATTAGAGCAGGCCATAGTGAAGGTCTGAGGAGCAAGAGAAATGTTGATAAATGGAAGCTCAATAAAATAACTGATCAGGGAAAGGGTGACCGAAGTTAGGATGTTACTGATTTGGATTTGTTGGGAATTTAAAAATATTGGGAAGTTTATCATGAGGTTGAGTCTGTGTTGTTAACTGATGTGTGTGGCAAATAGGGTGAGCAGTATTTCAGAAACAAGTCAAACTCAAAAACTGATGCAGGATGATTAAAATAATTCATATTTTAACTTGTTTTTCTGGTTAACAATAAAGATGGTGGATGGAGATTGTGCATTAACTATAGGAAACTGAATGATATAACCATCAAAGACAAGTTCCCAATTCTTGTTATAGATGAGTTGTCAGGTGATTTGTATAGTTCCTTGTACTTTTCCAAACTGGATTTGAGATCTGGCTATCATCATATCAGAATGAATAAACAAGATGTTAGTAAAACAGTTTACTTCGAATTTCATGTAATGCCTTCTGGCTTGACAATTGCACCAACCACATTTCAGAGTTTGATGAAATAAGTCTATAAAGCATATTTGAGGAATTTTGTCTTGGGCTTGTTTGATGACATTCTCATCCATAAAAACTCCATGGAAGAGGATGCACATCATATTGAAAAAGTAATGAAATTACAAAGGGAAAATCAGTTGTATGCTAAATAGTCTAAGTGTGTGTTTGCTCAGTTAAAGGTGGAATACTTGGGCCATTTAATCTCAGAAAAGGGAATAGAGGTGGATGGATAGAAAGTGAAATGCATTCTGGATTGGCCAATTCCACATAACATAAAATGACTAAGGTTCTTTTAGGCCTTACTGGCTACTATTAAACACTATGGAGTGATGCGTAAAACTTTTCACAATCTCTTGAAGAAGGATGCTTTTAAATGGAATATGATGCAACTGAAGCCTTTGACCAGCTAATGAAGGTAATCACATCAACACCATTCTTAAAAAAGCCTGAGTTCAGTAAACCATTTGTGATACAAACCGATGCAAGTGACACTGGTATGGGTGTTGCATTGATGCAAGATCAACAACCACTTTCCTTTCGCGGTAAATCATTCTGCTATGAAAATATGGGACTATCAACATATGAGAAAGACCTTTTGGCTCTGGTAATGGCTTTGGACAAGTGGAAACATTCTTTGGTGTGCAACAAATTTATGATCAGAACTGATCACCAAAGTCTGAAATATTTGATTGAACATAAACTCACTAATTCTCTTCAACAAAGCTAGATAACAAAGTTATTAGGCTTGTATTCTGAGATACAATATAATCTTCGGATTCACAGTGGAGTTGCTGATGCTCTTTCCAGATTACCACCTGAAAGGGAAGAAGGAAGACATTGCAAGATAATGTGGGATACAAAACCTGAAGAATCTGATGATAAAACCACTCATGACTGGTTAGATTTGGAGGAATGGAATATGAGTTCCCGAAGAAACTCATTCCTTGCATAACAGATGGATAGTACTGAGAATCAGGTGGGAGAAATACATAAATGATCATGGTCAGGAAACCAAGAGATCAGAAAGTGAATCAAAGTGCAGAAAATAGTGATACTAATTCCTATTTTAGGGTTGGGAAAAACACTTCCAAAGTGGTACCACTGTAGATTGAGCAACTGAGAAATAGCTGTACTGATAATGAATAATCCACAACTTAGTTGCAGGTGTTGTACTATTTGAGGATCAGAACGCATAGTACACTTATGCTAGTGGAATTCTAAAAAAGGAAACCATATTTATGTAGGAAAAAGTGGAAACATCACATCAGAAATCCTGTCTACCATGCACTCCTCAACAATAAGTGGACACTCAGGACACAGTGACACAATGGAGAGGGTAATGTCAGTATTCTTTTGGCCTAACATCAAGCATGACATATTGAATTTCAAAAAGGTTTGCATTACTTGTCAGAGAAACAAGGATGAGCATTGTCACTCTCCTGATATTTTACAACCTTTACCTATGCCTAATCAGGCCTGGACTCACTCAACTATGGATTTTGAGGAGAAATTTCCACGTCTGTGGGTTATGGCACAATTCTAGTAGTGGTGGATAGGTTAACCAATGATAGCTATCTCACTGCTCCATCACATTCTTTTTTAGCTGGTTAGGTTGCCTGTACATTCTTTGATACTATTTAAGATTACATGGTATTTCTATTTCTATAACTAGTGACAGGGATAAGGTTTTCACTAGTCACTTTTGGAAAGAGCTCTTCTTTAAGTTGGGCATCAAATTGCAATTAGCACAACCCATCCTCAGACAGATGGCCAAACAGAGAGGATTGTGGTGAAAAACCTGATAGTTGGAGACTCTGGTTATGGGGCAACATAGATGTGGGATAACACCAACCATCACACTGGAACAAGGATGACTCCTAATGAAGTTTTGTATGGAGTTAATCCCTTAATTTACCACTGGGAGACATTAATGACTTGATCATTCCAATTGCTCTAAATATGCTACTCCTTCCGTCCCAACCAAATTAGCACGGAGCCTTTTTCACGGTCTCCAATAAACATGTTTAACTGTAAATATATGCAACAAAGTATAACGACACATAAAAAGTTGATATTTAGAAACTACATGTTATGACCAATCTAACGATATCTCATACGATAATATTATTTTTCACATATCTATTCAAATATGTGGTCACAGTTCGACAAATTTGACTGAAAAATGATTTTGTGTAGATTTTGCTGGGACGGAAGGAGTACTACAGAGAGAGCAGATCAATCATATACAGCAACATAACTTGAAGAAGACCAAGAAATAATCAAGTATTTTACAGATGAAAAGAGAGTGGAAAGACAGTTGATGTAGGGGAGTGGGTGTACTTAAAGCTCCAAAAATACTAGCAGTAATCAGTCCAACAAAGGAGTAACAGTAAGCTTTCAGCTAAATACTATGGACCATTCCAATTTTCCAAAAGGATAGGAGAAATGGCTTATCAGTTGATCATGCCCCGAGCAAACTAATGTGCGCCCTTTCTTTCATGTCTCCCTGCTCAAGAAACACTATGGATCCTTGCCTACTATTTCAGAACCTCTCTACAAGAGGATACGTGGTTTGAGGAAACTACTCTTGAACCTCTTAGAATCCTACAAAGAAGGTTGATAAATTGGGATTCTCAAACCATTACACGATGACTTATACAGTGGAAAGATCAATCCTTTGAAGATGCAGACTTCATCAAACACTAGTTTCCACAATTTGCAACTTGAGGGCAATCTGCATCATAATAGGGAGGGATTGTCACATAATCCAAAAGGCCATAAGAGTACGTTAGTCTTTTTCTTTTGATTCAACCGTTGCAGTAGACTGGGGATCAACTCCCTCAAATAAAACCAAATGGATTTCTAACCAACATGATATGTTGTTTGGTCGTCTCTGAGCTGCAAGTGGGAAGCAGTTACCGAGATCAACTATATAGTCACTGAATTAGAGTGCATTAGGCATTTGTTGTTAGATAAATTTACTGTTTTGTTATTGTTTGCAGTAATTGTTGACTGTGTAGTTTGTTTGGTTTCGTTTCTGTTAATAAGTCCTAGTCTTCGGGTAGAATGGGGTTTTTTAGTTTCAGATTCCATCTCCCAGATTGTAGGCTTCTAGTTAGTTAGTTGCTATATTTCTGGTTTGTCAAGGCTATATATGCCTCAGCTTTA